>JAXCLR010000073.1:2084121-2100832 GCA_035584095.1 Annona squamosa
AAAATAATTAAAAAGTATGATAAATGTGAAAAGTGACAAGTTTTAAATTGAAAAGTTTTAAGGTGACAACTTTTAACTATTGCCAAACATACCCCTAATATAATTTTTTAAAATCTCAATACAATTTTTTCCATTTTCAATACATTACATTCTAAATTATCATTTCATTCTTATCTCATCCTCGTCTCATCATAACTTTGAAGAGAACATTGAAATCACAATTAAATTTGATATAATGAAATTGAATTTTTTCTACTCCTTTGATTTGAAAGCATTAATAAATCTTGTATTTCTTGGTTTTGGGAATGGAATAGGTCAAAAAATAGATTACAAGACTTCAAAAATGGCATAAGAACACTAATTTTGTGAAACCAGTCAAGGTGTATATTTTATAAACTTTAGCCACTTGCCTTAGATGTTGACAACTTAGACAAGCGAAGGATGAGATGATGATGAATGAAAAAAGTTTTGTTATGTATATACAATGAAAAATGTGTATTCAAATTGCAAAAAATTATATTGTGAATAAACAAAATAAGTTGTTGTTTTTTGAGAATAGAAAAATACTTTTGGAAAATACAAAGTTTCATTTAACCATAATCTCATTTTCGTCTTATTCTAAATGTGCTAATTTAGCAAGCTTAGAGGACTAATTTGCAAATGCTTCTGTTTATATTTGTTGGTATTATTTTGAGAAATTGGAAGAACCTTACTTATAAATGCTCAAACTAGAAGGACAAATTTGCAATTAGATATAGAGGAATGATTCGAATGACCCTTTTACTTGCTTAACCAACTTAAAAAAACTCACAATATTTTTTTACTTTTTTGTTCATACGCTTATTTATGTAAGTATATTTAACATATAAATTAAGTTTTAACATTTTTAGATATGTGTACATATTTCTTTGAGGAATGACCCTTTTACTTGCTTAACTAACTTCAAAAAACTCACAATATTTTTTTACTTTTTTGTTCATACACTTATTTATATAAGTATATTTAACATATAAATTAAGTTTTAACATTTTTCGATATGTGTACATATTTCTTTAAGATTTCTAAAAATAAAGATATTTTAAATACGTATATACACGTAGATGTTTAAAAATTTCAAAAAAATATGCACATATATGGAAACTGATCCTATGTACTCGGGTACAAAAACTCATTATATATATATTTTGAATATTTTTACACAATTGTTAATCTTTGTATATTTAACATGTGTATTAATTTTTATCAAATTTGGAGATTTTTAGATTTTTATGTTGTATGTTTAAAAATGAGTGACATTTTTAGTAATTTGAATTTACTAAAATGTCATTGATTTTAAAAAGTTAAAATAAATATCAAGAAAGTTCTAAAAATGGTAAAAATTAATGCACATGTTAAATACATACAAATTAATAGTTGTATAAAAAAAATTTCAAAAACTAATTTTAAAAATAGGTATTTGCACCCAGGTGCATAGTATCAAAATCCTATACATATTTAAAAATAGTAAAACTTAGTTTATATATTTAAAACACTTAGGGTGTATTTGTGAAGTTGTAAAACTTTTGATGAAAATTTTTTCATGTAAAAGTTGTTAAATTAGTAGAAAATGTTGTAATATTGTAGCGGTAATGATGAGGAATAAAGAAAATAAATTTAAAATAAATAAGTTAGTTGTATTGGTAGTTGTGTAGAAATGATTGAAAAGTAGAGTTGTTGTATAGAAAGATGTGTAAAAAATAATTAAAAAAATAGCTATAAAAAGTGAAAACTTTTATATTGAAAAGTTTTAATTTGACAATTATTGCAAATTGCCGAATACACCCTTAAATAAATAAGTGTACGAGTAAAAATATATATATATTATAACCGAATTTTTTGATGCGAGCTAAATCAAATATTTACTTAGCCTAAAAGGTTTTGTCTGCTGACGTAGGAGTGTGGGAAACCACGAGTTCCCGTGGAAATTATACTGACGTGCATTTTTCAAGGCATAATTTTGTCATTTAAATTTTCTACTTTTTTATTTTTATCCCTATTTTTCAATTATTTTTTCTTTCAACAATCTTATTCATTCTGATTTTACCCGTATACTTTTCTAATAATCACGCCATTTTCAAAATATTCTGGGTGCGGTTGGGAAGTTGTAAAACTTTTGATGAAAAGTTTTATAGGTAAAACTTGTCAAATCAGTAGAAAATGATGTGACGTTGTAGGAGTAATGATGAAGAGTAAAGAGAATAAATTTAAAATAAATAGGTTAGTTGTATTGGTATTTGTGTAGAAATAATTGAAAAGTAGGGTTGTTGTACAGAAAAATATGTAAAAAATAATAATTATAAAAAATGACAAATTTTAGATTGAAAAATTTTAACTTACCACTTTTCTAAATTGCCAAACACAACTCTCTGTATTTCATTTCCTACGATCCTAGGCCTTTTCACCTTCCCAAACGCAACGCCCTCCGGATCGCTTCTCCTGGTAAAATGACATGAGCCGTACGTGGGCAGGATTGAGATGAGAGCGCGGGACCGGGAGGCCGCCCGTGGAAGTTGATTGGTCGGGAGTAACGGTAGACGGGCAAACGGAGTTTCCCATTGCCCGCTGCCATAAAAGAAAGGCCAAAACAAGAACGAGAGAAATTCTTCCTCTCTTTCTCTGCTCTCTCCTTCCCACAATATAATAAACTAGGCGGGGAATTGAATTTTCCCCACCCTTCTTCCCCCGCCGTTTGCCCTAGTTTCTACGGGAAGAGGGCAGAGGAGAAGGAAATAAAGGAAAAAAAAAACGAGGGGAGAGTGGATTAGGAGGAGGATTAGCCTCGAAGACTCCTTTACAGAAAATAAAAGAAAAGGAAAAATAAATAATCAAAGTCAAGTTTGATATTTTTTGTTCATTAACATATTTCCCGGCACTGGTATTAGCACTCTCAGGCAGACTTTTAGATGGGGCACGTGAATGAAGATGTTGTTGTTGATGAGAGAGGGGGAAGGGTGCTGCTGGGGGGATTCCGCAGTTTGATGAGGAGGAAACCGGTTGATAATTCTGATCGCGTCGCTCTGCACAAGCCGCATCACCAACAACAGCAGCTCCTCGCCAAGGATTTGTCTATTCTTCAGCTCATTGGTGTTGGTAAATATACTTCAGCTGACGCCCCCATCCATCGTCTCCCATTTCAATCACAATTTCATACATATCTATCTCGAAATTCAGTGTGTGATTTGCCTTTCAAAACAAACACGGTACTTGCCCTTGTACTCATTTTTATCATCCAAACATCATCTTGATGGGAAATCTAGGTGTCCAACAGGTATCACAGGCTCGTAAAATTGTGGGCAAATTCCATCGTGCGCCTATGAATTTTACTCGTAATTTTCACCTGCAGTTACAAATTTTCGAAAATTCCCCATATACCCATATATTTTACCCGAAATTCCATTTCTACCCATGCCTTATGTGAAATGAGGAGTATGTCCAAAACTTAATTATGAGTTTATGAATAAAAATTTACGATTTATAACTGTAAAAATATGATTCTACAGCTATAAAAGTATTAAGAATTGATTTGAATGCAAATTTTCAACTTAGAATTATATTAAGGATTTGGGCATATTCAGGATTTGGGCATATTCATCATTTCTAAAAGCGCCATGAGTATGAATGGAATTTTGGGCAAAATGCATAAGTATATATCACATTTTAAAAAAATTTATGGGTAAAAGCGAAATTAGGGATAAAATTCGCGGGTATTTATGAAATATGCCCTAAAATTTTCCAGCGATACTTTTTGGAACATTGAGGCCTGGCCATTGTGCTTCCCCTTATGCTGGTTTGAAAAAAAAATTCCCTCAAAATCATCCTGGTTGCAAAATTGAGGTACCCTACAACATATGCAAGCTCCTAAATTTTCTGATGCTTTATTGAATCTTTGATGAAATAATCTACATTTTGCTGACTAAATAAATGGTACCTCTGCATGGATGTTTGGTTTGGATCTTTCCTACTTGTCATCATTCATAAAAATGGGGAGGGTACATGGTGTACTTCAGACATGCAGATGTTTCACTAAAATTTCTACTAGTTTGCCTTTTCATTTTGAATGGTTTGGGTTTCTTGTTGTGATTCCCATAGTGGTGTTTTGATGAACTTCTTTACAGATTTTTTCTCTCTTGTTTTTATCACTCAAGCCTTCCTGGGATTTTCTTGCCACTCTGATTTGTTGATTGTTCTGCTGTTTTCTTTGCTTTTCTTTCCCTCTTCATCATCTTCTTCTAATTTTTTTGTTAGCTGTTGTTATATATTTTTTTTTCTTATGGTAGGGGAACATAAGTAAAATTCAAGCAATAGGTTCAACACAATCAAAGTTTTATGTCTAAATGAGAGGCTGGGTGTATTGGCATCCAATGAAAAGGGCAAAAAAAAAATATTATGGTGTTTCTATTTAGCCTTTTATGATGACAATATACAGAATAAACAATAAAACAGTTAATTTTTTTTTGAGTAATATAAAACAGTTAATTGATGTCAATAATGGTAAAGTAGCTCATTGAAACGCTAATGTCAAACTACTCAAATATATTATGCTCCTGTTTGTGTCACACCATGTTTGACCATTTATTTTCTTCTTAATTTTTTTGCTCCTTCTCACTTGTGTCATGACATTTGTGAACTCTTCTTTTACTGGCCTGTTTGGCCAAGCTTGGGCACAGAGATTTCGCTATCGCTCAAC
Source organism: Annona squamosa (assembly GCA_035584095.1). Taxonomy (NCBI): domain Eukaryota; kingdom Viridiplantae; phylum Streptophyta; class Magnoliopsida; order Magnoliales; family Annonaceae; genus Annona; species Annona squamosa. The sequence continues at coordinate 2,088,848 of JAXCLR010000073.1, forward strand.
CCATTAATAGGAAGCTACCCCAGGGAGCTTCCTACTAATTATGTCCAAAAGCTACCCATAATGATATCCAAACACCATCCTTACTTATGGAAGTGCTGGAAGCAACTACTGCTGCATGGCGAAACAGGCCCTTTTTCTTGTGATCTTGTCAGGCAGCACTTGAAGTTCTGCCAGGCTTATGATAGACAGAACCATATCTTTAAATTATCATTCCACCCTTCATTCCTCCTTTTGTCCAAGCATAGGTTAGTATCTCCGTGCACGTCACTTTAATCTTTATGTTGCTCAGATCATGACGAACCTCATGAAATAGTACTGACTTTAAATGGTCAGTTATTCTTGGTTTGCATCTTGCAATGTTCTAAATTTTGAATCCTTTTTTAGGTGTTGGGGCAACTATTGGGGCTGGAGTCTATGTTCTTGTTGGAACGGTTGCTCGGGAGCATGCAGGGCCAGCTCTGACTTGTTCCTTCCTAATAGCTGGAATTGCTGCAGCCCTTTCTGCATTTTGCTATGCAGAGCTTTCAAGTCGTTGCCCATCTGCTGGGAGTGCCTACCATTATGCCTACGTATGCATTGGAGAAGGGTAATGCAAATGTTAGAACTTTTTTCATCCCTTGATATAACTTTTGTGTTTCCTATACAGAAGTTTTTCCTGTTGATATTTTTGGAATGAGGTAGCCAAAATGTTTTGAGGAAATCTTTTAATCTTATAGAGAATGTGGTGAGGTTGAGGTGCCATGTGATATTATTGGGCTTGTTGTGTGTCCTACCATGAATTTTACATTAATTAGATGGTTCTCTCACCTTGTGCTCCTTGTACATGTTCCATGCCACCGATCAGTTTTTCTGGAGCTGCTTTTTTTTTTTTTTTGAAAGAAGAACTTTACATATCTGATCTGGGAGAACCTGATATCAGATCACAGGATTGGCAGTTTTGCATATTTGCCCTGGATTTGTTGCTCTAGTGTCTGGAGACACATTAAATTGAGTATCATTTTGAGTAAGGGTCCATTTGGGAACATGTAAAAGTAATAAAAAGAAACAACTTCTTTCCACACACCTTTTGATATGATTTGACATGTTAACTATCTAACTAACATACTTTTTCTATTATTATCTCTACATTTCAATCAATTATTCACCTCTTTCCATACAACTATTCTGTCCATTTTAACTTTATTCTATTTAGTCCTAGTCATTGCTTCTATCATATTATATCACACTCACATTTTCAAATCTTTTCCCTTTCCCATTTTTTCACTTTCACATCTTCCCAAATGGACCCTCTAGAGTAGACTGATTAGCCTTTGAAATAGTTGACATCGTGACATTTCCACTTCTTTGGTTGTTAGATTGTGATGTCAGTGTAAAACTATAAAGTGTTAAAGGCAGGAAGGGAAAAAAAAATTAAGAAAAAAAAGTTGTGAAGTTTGACTGGTTGGTTATGTTATTAAGTGTGAAGAGTCTAGAAGGCGTTATAGAAAGATTGAGAAGAGTTCAAGGTTTGCTGAAATGATTCAAAATGCTTTATGTTTCCTTTGTTTTCCACCAGCTTGTTTGTTTCATCATTTGCTTCTGTTTTGCTCACTGAAAAGGGTGATTCTGGTCTTGTGGCTATCTGCAGTGTTGCATGGCTTATAGGTTGGGCCCTTGTACTAGAATATACAATTGGTGGCTCAACTGTTGCGCGTGGTATTTCTCCAAACTTGGTAAGTAGAATCCTTTTTCCGATACTGTCCTTCTAGATGTATTTCATTGTCAATAGTTACCACCCAGTATATAAAACATAAAATTTAGTATTTTGTGTATCATAGATTAATCTTCTTTGGATGCATGCTATGATCTCCATGCAGATAGCAAATAAGAAAATTTTCTGTTTACAGATATTTTAAACTATTTTAAAGTAGCTTGTAATAAATTTCTTATTCAAAAATGCAAAAGAAATTTAATTCTGAAAATTGGTGCATGTATGTTCTACTGTGGTTTTTCAGATGCAACTTGTAACACAACACGTTAAAATTTAGATGATCCTTTTGTCTTAGTCAAACAAGTGGTATTAAGCATTATTATAGTTTGGATTTTACCTTCAGATTATCATGGGCAACGAAAGAACCATGCATATGAAATTTTCCATGGTGACCTCATCATCAGATCATTTCCTAAAGTTGAGGTTGTTTGGATCATATGTCTGGCCAATGGCCAAGTGTGAAGTCAAAGCTAAGATTTGTCCATCAGATGTATTTTTGATACCTGTTAGCAATACTTTGAGGCATTTTGGATATATCAACTTGGGATTGCTCATCTTCCCTTTTCATGGATCTGATTGGCTAAAGCACAATGTAAGGGCCTATTTGGCTGTGTGTTTTGGATATGGAAAGCAATGAGATCATTTTCTTTTAACAGAGTGATTAACTCCACTTCTGGCTTTAGCAAAAATCTTTTGTCACAGAACCCACCAAAAGTGCCATTGTGGAAAAACTAAAATTAGGGCTTCTCGCTCAATGTACAACGCTGTGGTGTTTATACTGGAGTGCCAAGCAGGCCCTACGTGATACAAAAAGTCACAGTCACCAAAAGTTTCAAGATGCAGAATGTACAGTATAATACATATGGTTATAACTTCTTGACACATGATCAACCTTGACTTCGCATGTTCATAGTCAGACAAGATGCTTGAAATCATCTGATGATCATAATGTTTCGTCAATCCATTTAATCACCCATTATTGGATGGCGTACAGATTGTGTAAGCCAATATTATGTGTGCAGTTCTTCTATTTCTACCCAAAAAAAAATTAAAAATCATGTACTACATTTGTATTATTTGTCCCAAACTGACGTCATGTTCCACTTGCATGCCTGTGCTATCCTGTGCAAGAGCAGTTGTGTTTGGAGTTCACTTTTAAAAGAAAATATGCCAGACGCTATCTGTTGGTCCAAATGTTAACTCATAAACCTTTGACTGAAATATCTGTGTCAGGGAGGATTCTTGTTAAGTTGATGAAAATCACAGGCTGCCAGACTTTAGGGATGCAACTTGGATTGGCTTAACCGAGAAAAACTGACCCAACTCAAATTTTCTAACTTAAGGTTTAGTAAATTAAACTTGGGTTAGAAAATATGGGAAATATGGGGTGAGATCAAACTGATTTACACAGATTGGGTTCAGCTAGGTTGATGGTCAGACCACCTGCCAAACTAGTTAATCCAATTTGTCTACCTCTTAGCATCATCCTAGAACTTTAGTAATTGATTTTTGTTCATCCTTTTGTCTTTCACTTAAAATAGCCTCTCCTTTGTGTAAGTTTTTTCTATTTATTTATTTATTTACTTACATAAATGAAGAAAAGAATTCTAGTCTTGGGATCAGCTTCTTTGCATATACAAAGCCAAAGGTTAGGGCTGTTTTAAGGTTACTTATCCTGGGTCCCCACATGTTCGATTCGCACGAGTTACATTCCTTTTAATTGCCTGTAGATACGAATATAGGGACATGATTGCCAATTCTTTTGAATATAATTTTTTCTGTCTTTTGATTCTTTGAGCATTATTCTTTTTTCAAAGCAAACAGCAGGGATACTGTGATCATTTGGAAAGTAATTCCTGTGTTAGAGATTTGCTTTTGATGTAATGTTCCACTCCGTTTCCTATTTTCACAAGTCCAAAGTGTATAGAGCAGTCGAGTTAATTTCATGATCCTTTAATTATAGTTTATAAAAATTTATTATGTTTCAGGCGTTGTTCTTTGGAGGAGAAGATAAGTTGCCAGCCTTTCTAGCCCGTGCTTATGTGCCTTGGCTTGATATTGTCGTTGACCCTTCTGCAGCATTTCTTGTTCTCATTGTTACTGGTCTTTTATGCCTGGGAATTAAAGAGGTAGAATTTCATAATTTATGCTATCACAGGGCAGTTTTAATTTTCTTTACAAGAGTTACTTAAACCCAACTGCTATTTTTTCAGAGTACTACTGCACAAGCTATTATCACATCAGCAAATGTTTGTGTTTTGATTTTTGTTATCGTAGCTGGTTCATACGTTGGTTTTCAAAGTGGCTGGATTGGATATGGTCTTCCCACGGGGTAACTGAATTTTCCAATTTGTTCTTTTATTTTATTGGAAGCTGCAAATCAATATTCTTTTTATTGTAGTACCTCTATTAGTACATATGATGAATCCAGTGCATTACGTCAGACAGGCCACATGCAGAGAACAAATGGATGGATTTGAAAATGAAAAGGCTGACCCAATGCATAGAGCCCCTCACTGTCACACATTTCCCAAACGTTGTAGGGGCTGGGGAGGGTTTTCCATGTTCGCAACTTTACCCTTAGGGGATGTTTGGTAAATATAAAAACTTTTCCAACCAAAACTTTTCAATCTCTACAACTACCTTATTAATTATTTTTTAAATCTTCCAATACAACTACCCTACTTTTTAATCATTTCTACACAACTACCTACACAATTAGCCTATCTATTTTAACTTTATTCTCTTTCCTCCTTATCATTGCCTCTTTCATATCATATCATTTTCTACTCATCAAAAACTTTTATATTAAAAACTTTTCAACAAAAATTTTACCATTTCTCAAACACACTCTTAGTTTGTTACAATCTTGTGATTAAAACTGTAACCTTCTGTCTCAAAGGCAAGATTTACTCTTGTGTAAAGGCCCATCTTCTAATGGACGATAAGCATTTGGAATAAATGTTTTGCCCAATCCTTTTTACACTTACACTAATTTGTCAGTTCACAATCTTGAACTTTTTATTTTTATTTTTATTTATCTTTTGTTAATCGAGGATAGGTGATAAGCAAAGCCACTTCATTGGTAACACAGGACATAATTTCCAAGGGTTGGTTTGACATGTACCTTCCATAAGATTCGTACTTTTCCCATCGTTATGTATATTTCAAATCATTGATTTCCTATTTATCGTAACCCTTTTCACTTTACGACTATCATCATCCCCTATATTACTGATTTCATTCATCTGCTTTTCTCTCCATTCCATAACATTGTTTTTCATTCAACTAATTACCCCCTTAGCGAACAACTCAGATGGAAAAAACCAATATTTACTGTACAGTAGTGGGGTATGTACTAATGTGTCAAGCTGATGATATTTTAGATATGTTATTCGAATATTCTGCAAAATGCTAATCATCGACTAAGAGCATGACAATGAGATCAATATTAAGAAATCATTGGGAAAATGGTTGAATACTTGAATTCACTAATAGAACTTGCTAGATGTTAAGAGACATAACCATGCACCATGAACAGTATATCATATAAAACTTGCATTCATTACAAGTTCCTCAATATAGGTTCTATAAAGTAAGCTGTGAATGAAGTTCAATTGATTTTTTGTTTTTTTTATACATGTATTCAATAATTGATGGAAGTATGAAAACTTCAAAGAGTACTGATCATCAAGAATGGTGTAGCAAAATCCCTGCAATGGACCCCACTTAGGTGGGAAATGGTTTATGATGATGATGATGATACATGTATTCTAATAGCAAGCTACAAATTAATGGCTTTATAGCAATGATCAGTACTTTGACCAAATTCGGTTAATTTTAAAAATCATTTAATATTGAAATGTTAGCTGACCCCACCTAGGTGGGAAATGGCTTATGATGATGATGATTTAATATTGAAATGTTAGAAATTAGAAAGCACTCAAAAAGATCACAAAATCAGTCTGCAACCATTCTTTGATGATTTATTGAAACCTTATTGCAAGTAGATAAGAAGAGGGCACAACTTTATCATAATGGTACAGGTCTTCACCTTCACAAAAGTGGTTACATCTTGTCCTCCCCATATCCTGCATTTGCAAGAGCCTTATGCATCGGATATGCCCTTTCATTTTCAAGTAGATTGGGTCATCTAGATATGCAGTTAATTCATAGACCGTATCATGGAACTATATGCAAAGATCTTTATTTGCTAATATGACATCGTCCATGCACAAAGAGATGGCAGGGAGATTGTGAACATTGATATGAAGTATGAACAGCTGCAATCTACTTACGCATCAGGCTTTAGGGTCATGCTGCATGTCAGTTTTGCACTAGAAAACCTTCCATGGCTGTGAATATATGATAAAGCAACTGAATTGTAATACTCTTTGGATCTCTAGATATTTCCCATTTGGAGTCAATGGCGTGCTTGCTGGTTCTGCTACTGTTTTCTTTTCGTACATTGGGTTTGATTCAGTTGCTAGCACCGCTGAGGAGGTATGACCCAGTTTTGGTTACTTCTTGGCTTTAGCGGAGTATGTTCTGTCTATCATGGATTCAGCTTTTGATTATGTTGAATTATGATAATGCAATGTTGGCCTCTATGGAAGGCTTTCTGCGCACTTTCATTTGCTTGGAGTTTTTAGTTGTTACTCTCATCAATGTTAAATTCGTTTTGTTGTATTAACCATTGTGGGTACTTTCTTTTATTGATGGGAAGTTGGGAACTTCAATATGGATTTAAGGCAGTTATTAGAAATGTAGGTATGGGCGAATGCGATATTTTACAGCTCACGCACCTCTATTTGTATGGGGCCTTTTTCTCTGTAATAATATGTTTCATCCAATATGAAGATTCTGATATCTATTGTCGAAAAGATACAAAAGTGAAAATTGTCTAGGGCTGCTAAAAGGGACTTGTGCTTGAACTTCTGGTCACAATGCATGTTGATTTTTCATGTATTTTGCCTGGATCATTAAATTGGTTTGGCTGTGCCACTGGCTGCACCATGTGAATTTGCTTCACTTCAATTGAATGTGATCCATATTGCAGCAGAAAAGTGATTTTATATGTTTTTTCTGATATGAATAGTTCACATGACTTTGAGCTTGACCTGGTTCACGTCTAACCAATGTTTCATTTTGTTGGTCATTTACATTTGTGGGAAGGTTGGAGTTTCCTGTCTTTCATACGCAATGAAAGGCTGATAACCATCATTTACAGGAAAAAAATGGGATTGGGCCCTAATTAATGTATGTTTTGTTGGTCATTTACCGGTATTGTCTAAAGGAGTGCGGGACTGCAGTTCTTGTCTCTCATACACATCAATGCTAAATAACCTGAGAAAGCTGTAATTGTTTGTTGGCAATAAAGATATACCACTTTGTAATTTTCAACCCTTCTCAGAATTTGGGAAATGCCTGATTTATCTCTAAGATTGATGTCTTCATGTCAGGTGAAGAATCCTCAGCGTGATTTGCCTCTTGGAATTGGAATTTCACTTTCAGTGTGTTGCTTTCTATATATGCTGGTAGCTGTTGTTGTTGTTGGTCTAGTACCTTATTATGCTTTGGATCCAGACATGCCAATTTCTTCTGCATTTTCAAGTCGTGGGATGCAATGGGCAGCGTGAGTGAACTTATACTTATAAAACTTACCACTAAGTCTGGAAACTTGATATCTTTATCGGGTTTTTTTTTTTTTTTTTTTTGGGTGGGGATTGGGTGTCTTTCTGATGCAGATACATTATTGCTGCTGGGGCAATCACTGCACTTTGTGCAAGTTTGATGGCTTCGATTCTTCCTCAGGTAATGGCTTCTGGGTTATAGATAAGCTGAGCCATTCCTCAAGCAAAACAAAAATCTTGTATGTACCGCTTAGTGTCTTATTTCGTCGTCCTTTTTTTTTTTGGGTTGTTGTTGGTCTTCTTCTCAGCCAAGAATACTGATGGCTATGGCTAGAGATGGGTTGCTGCCTTCATTCTTCTCTGATGTTAACAGAAGTACTCGAGTTCCCGTGAAGAGCACTATAGCCACTGGGGTATTTGCTGCAATTTTGGCATTCTGTATGGATGTCTCTCAATTGGCTGGCATGGTAATTTCCGAACAATAAAGAATCACGATTCATAATTTGCAAATATATGCGATTAATCCAATGTCTACTCTCAAGAGGTTGTGGAACCTTATTCTCTAAAACATGCAAATGTGGACCGGCATATGATGATTATGTTGCTTATATAGTATACTTTGCCCTATGCAAGCTGGTTTGGGGATCCAGCATATACACATATGAAATACTCAACCATACAGATATTGAATAATTGTGAGCTTCATTCATGTCATTTGAGCCTGTTGCAGATGCTGTTGAGTGTACCATCCTGGTTTTCAGGCCATGATTCAAATATCTCAAGAATGTCAGCATAACAGTCCTTACTGTTGGCACTCGTTCAAATTATTGCTTAAAATGCTACTCTTGCCAGCGGCTCTTATAGAATTGTGGAAATCAATGAAATAGAAAAGAATATATTTAAGCTTCTTTCATGAGATAGGAAGGCCCTTTTGTTGAGTTAGACAAAAGATCTGAACTTCTATACATTTTGTGCAGGTCAGCGTAGGCACACTACTTGCTTTTGCTACTGTTGCAGTTTCCATTTTGGTCCTGAGATATGTCCCTCCACGTGAAGTGTCTCTACCGTCGTCGCTGCAAGAATCAATTAATGCTGGAACAGCACAGTATTTCAATGAAGGGAATGCAGGTGAAGGCTCAAAATACACGATTAACGGTAGTCAGCACGGGGATGCAGAATTTTCAGCTGTTTGCCCCCTTCTCTTGAAGGAAAAGGAACAAAGTAATGCTAAGTTCTTACTATTTGAGAATTCTAAACAGGAGATGATGCATCGATTACTCATCCATAACTTCATATTGCTAAAGTATCATCTAAAGATGCAGTAAGCTGATTTGGGAAAATCTTTGAACTGTATAGATGTAAAAAGATCTTGGCATCCAACTTTGAAGGAACCATACATCCATTGTTGAAATCTACCTGACTCCAAACGGAAAGATGCATCCAATTAAATCGGTTATGCATATCTGAAATCCACTTACACAAACAACAAACCATCTGACATGCAAATAGCCATCTGTCTAAATCATCAGTCTAACAATGTCTCTATCCACTTAAATATTCACTTAACAATAATGAATCCATTCAACCATCTATTGTCCACTTGCCTGTACAGATCGTAATGTAGTAATTCCATCATCCACCGTATATTTGAATTCAAGAGGCTTCACTGCTGGAAATACCAAATATTATTCCCATCGTATTTCTGTGGAATTTTGCGTTTTAATTCCATGGATAATCATCATCATCATTAGTCATTTCCCACCTAAGTGGGGCCATGGATAACTGAATAAGTCTGCCAAATCATTTTCATCTTTGAACAGGTCATTCCATAACTGTTTCTATTCTATCACTGCTTCTATGATTGTAGAGCTTGGATATTAGGTTGGATTTTGGCCCTTTATTCAGAAAAATTTTCCATGTCCTTGATTAGTTCTACCAGGAAGTCAAGTTGCAAAATTTTGAGTACTCTCAAATATATATATACGATTTCCTATTCATGATCAGGTGGGGCCAGCAGTGCATGGAAAGCATGATATAGTCACATGCACTGTAACAATTTCCACATATATAATATATGGATAATATTCAAGTGTAGCACGAGTGCGCTATAATTAAGGAGTAGTGATGCCAAAATGGGCCCCACATGATTATAAAATTATAATCTACTCCATCTATTGTGTTTAAAATGATGTATTCTATTACCATACCAATTTTTATCCCAATTGGATGTGTATGAACCTTATCTGAAAATGGTACAAATTTAACGTAATAAAATAGTTTGATGTAAATAACAATTTTAAAGTGATTTTTTCAATATGTAAACCATTTCTTATAAAATTTATATATAGATAAATTATTATATAAAGTTTCATCACATTCTAATATGTGTGTGCCCAGTTTTGGGAAAATGTACCGTTGTTCTGGTGTGGCGGCGTTGCACCGGAACAACTCTCTCTATATATATACGGTCTTGCTTTTATGTAACTGGGTTACATAAAAGCGAACTCATGTAACTCTTTCAAAATTAGAGATTTTGATCCTTAATGGAAAATCTAATCCATTTATTGTGTTGAACATAATTCGTTTATCTAAGAGACTAAGTTTCATCTCAATCAAGTACGTTTATAGGTCACATTTGCTCAAAAATATATATATTCATGTGTAAATTATGAAAAATACTTAGATCTATTTAAACATATATTAGAATGTAACAATACTTTACAGAACCATTTATTCACATAGAAATGATAATTTGGACGGTTTAGATGTCGAAAATACTACTTTAAAATTGATATTTTAGCATTTTTCATAATTTACATATGAATATATATATTTTTTAACAAATGTGGCCCCCATAAACATACTTGATTGGGATGAAACTTGATCCCCTAGATTAACAAAGGATGTTAAATATAATAAATGGATTAGATTTTCCATTAAAGATCAAAATCTTAGATTTTGAAGGGGTTACATAGAAGCAAAGCCCATATATATAGAGGAATATTCAGGTGCAGTAGCGTTGCACCGGAAATTTCGATGCAGCGCCGCTGAAATGGGCCCCACATGATGATCAAATTATAATCTACTCCACACATTTTATTTAAAATCATGTATTCTATTATTATACCAATTTTCATCCCAATCAGATATGTGTATGGATCTCATTTGAAAATAGTACAAATTCAACATAATAAAATAGTTTAATGTAAATAATAACTTTAAAGTCGTTTTTTCAACATGTAAATCATTTGCTATAAAATTTATATATGGATAAATGATTGTATAAAGTTTAATTATATTCTAATATGTGTGAGGTCCATTTTTGGGCAAATGTACTGTTGTTTCAGTGCAGTGAAGCTATACCATAATTAATAATGCATTTGGCCCAAATGAGCTCTACATGTATTTAAATGTATTGATATTTTTTACAATAATTTATCCGTGTAGAAATTTTATAGCAAATGGTTTACACGTTGAAAAAACAACTTTAAATTTGTTATTTACATCAAATTATTTTATTACGTCAAATTTGTACAATTTTTAGATGGAATCCATACATATCCAATTGGGATGAAAATGGGTATGATAATAGATTACATAATTGTAAATACAAAGGATGAAGTAGATTATAATTTTATGATAATGTGGGGCTCATTTTGAAGCAACCGCACCGTAATTGTGGTGCAGTGAAGCTATACCTGAATATATATATTTTTCTCTCTATATGTAACCTTTCTTGTGCAACGAATTTGCACCATAATTAACGGTTGTGTTTGGCCCAAAATGGGCCCCACATGTACTTAAATGTATTGATACTTTATACAATCATTTATTCATATATAAATTTTATAGCAAATTATTCACATGTTGAAAAAACAACTTTAAAATTATTATTTACATTAAACCATTTTGTTATGTTGAATTTCTACCATTTTGAGATGTAGTCTATACACATTCAATTAGGATGAAATTAGTATGGTAATAAAATACATAATTCTAAATATAATGGGTGGAATAGATTGTAATTTTATGATAATATCGGACCCGTTTTGAAATAACTACACCGTAATTGTGGGTGTGATGAAGCTACACTTGAATATTTTTCATATATAAATAAGAAATATTCAAGTGCGGTGCAACTGCACCGTAACAAAGGTGGAGTTGCACCAAAATGGGTTCCGCATGATTATAAAATTATAATCCATTCCACCAATTGTATTTAGAATAATGTATTTTATTACCATATCAATTTTCATTTCAATCGGATATGTTTATGGAACCCATCTAAAAATGGTACAAATTCAACATAATAAAATAGTTTGTTGTAAATAACAATCTTGAAGTGGTTTCTTTAACATGTAAACCATTTGCTATAAAATTTATATATGGATAAATGATCGTATAAAGTTTCATTACATTCTAATACGTGTGGGGTTATAAAATGGGCAAATGTATTGCTATATATATATATATGAGGCGTGATTCTTTACGTCCGGGCTAAGTCCCTGCCGACTGCGTCCACCCATTATCCGCCGTCAAATCTAGCGGGAAGGACGACAGCCGTGCGATGGAAAAATTGCAGGCGGCTCCCTGCAACTTTCA
>JAXCLR010000073.1:2127473-2139225 GCA_035584095.1 Annona squamosa
CAAAAAAAAAAAAAAAAAAAAAAAAAGAACCAGTTTATTCCATATTAGGACAGAATTCTGACTAACTAAAGCAACTTCAAGGCTATGACAGAGCCCGAATTTCTGAACAGTGGGCTTATGCTCCTCATTATAGACTTGCATGAGTTCATCCTCTATCCCACAATTGTAGAAGTCTAATTGACAGAAAATAGAAGGTGAGCTCCAGCACCATCAGCATCTCCGAAGTTCAAACAAGGTCAGCCGTATTTTAAATTGGAGTAATTACAACACTGTCCCTTATTTGAATGTGGAATTTGAAAGCAGTTTGTGAAATACCTCAGTCAAAAACATGCATGACAAGGTGGTTGATTTGGCCATCATGTGCAAAGAACACAATAGACCAGATTCAAACATCCTTGCTTTGGGAATCAATTTCTTAACAAAAAATTGATGCCTACTATTTAAGCAGTATGCAAAAAATTTTATTTCAGACTAGCCAAACATTTTGAAGTAACAACAGTTGGTCTTGCAAAACATTTAAAAGCAAATAATGAGTTCCCTACGGTGTTTTGCTAAAATCACATAGTGGTTTCAGAAAACATGAGTTACTAAATAGAAGTCATGCATGTAGTGGGAAGAAAGATACCTCACGTCCAGGAGCAATCTCAAGAAAAACTCCATAAGGGGCAATAGACTTTATTTCACAATTCCTGCAATGAAGGATGCTATTTTCAGCTGATCGACACTTGATCCAACCACAGCTGGATCAGCATATCAGTGGGAAACAAATTTCCAAAAGGACACAAGAGAACATGAGGGAAGTTTGATAGGAACATGAACACAAGTTCTTAGAAAAGATATTGACATGTTTGACCAAGGACACGGTCAAAAAAATACAAGAATGGCCTTATAGGATTTGAGCTCTCAAATTTGATCAGGAAACAATTTATGTAAGTGATAAAAAATTGCTACCCAAATAATATGACAATTTGGTGAATATTTTATTGATATTATGTCATGTACTTTCACAAAAGTCAAGAACCACTTGATGTGAAAATCAGATAATAAAATGTAGAAAGTGTATAAAATATAATTTAATATTTCTTCCAAAGTTCTAATAAGACTAATTTCATCCCACATGCAATCTTCTTGTACTAAAAAAATACCCTATGAAAAGTAAAATTAACAATTAGCTGATTGTCGAGGTCCTTCTATATTAATAATAAGGGAATAACACAGGGAATCATGGAATCCTGACATCCTGAACAAGCTTTACTTCAAGAACTAAATGGCTTATATTCTCAGGCTTATAAACCTCTGTGAGGCACCAAACAGAATTAACTTCATTTATAATATTGGTCTTCTAATGGAAACACTAATTTACAAAGACCCAGTATTCTACAGGATTAATACCAATCCAAAAAAATTCAGTTGACAATCTGTATATCCAATCCAAACTGTTTTTAGGCACAGATATTTAAAACGTAAAATGCTAATATCTCTCTCTCAATTGATTATTGTATGGATAGAGATACTTTCTTAGTCTGCAATCTTCAGACAATCTTTTAACAGCGGCTAATATCCATAATGTGCATCCATGATTCATGATCAAAGTAAGAAACTAAGGCCTTTTAATGGGAAACTTAGTTTGTGCTACTTTGGGAACCTCTTTGGAAGAAGCCTTGGAATCTCACCCTCTTCTAAGGCAGCATCAGTAGCACTAAAAGGAACTGGATTTGCAACCAGATTGTCTCATACAATCAGAATATCATTTATTCGGAATTCAATCATAGCTGCACAGTCAACACAAGCTCAGACTTTCACCAAAATTAGGGACGATGGCATAGTGCTCCTTCTTAACAAGTTCTCAACTAGCAAGACCCCAGGAGGAAGAAGAAGAAGAAGAAGAAGAAAAAAAAAAAAATAATAATAATAATAATAAGATAAGAAAACAACAGAAAGAACCATTTCTCTTTCATAGTTCTGCACCAGTAATCAGAGAGGAAGAATATGAGCATGCACAAAGACTAGAAACATCTACAACAGAATGCTGATTATCAACACATATAGGATTAGACAGATAAGCAAACACTATTACATCAAACCTGTAAACATCACCAACAGTAGGAACCATTGTCAGATTAGTAATTAGCGCTTTGGACTTCTCCAAGCTTGAAAGGTCTTTTGCAGTGATTTTAATCTGCCAAAGTCAGAACATAGAAGGTCACAACAAGAAAGTAACAATGTGCAGAATATAAGATAAGCACACAATGTCCTAGGCTAGACTTACAACACCATCATCTTGGGTATCAATAGCCTCTACTCCAGATTCTTCAATGATACTTTTGATCTTTTTCCCACCAGAGCCAATAATAAGATTAACTTTTTCTGGTTTGACCTGCATTTTGATAATAAATGAATAAGGCTGCTTAAATCCCCAAACCCCAATCAGTCCATAGAGAAGTATGTCACAGAGAGCAAACCTTTATAACATATATCAGGGGCGCATACTTGGAGAGTTTCTTCGATGGAGGGGGTGAACACTTCAACATTTCAGCTGTGGTGAAAATTGAAAAAATACTTGATGCCAGAATTTTTAACAGTACACTGGACCAGAAACTGAAACTAAATCCCAGACAAAACAGCTTCGAGAGTCAAGACTACGGAAAAGAAAAAAGAACACAACAGAGATGCAGTAAAGGGGCGGCCCAGTGCATTAAGCTCCCGGTATGCACAGGGTCCAAGGAAGGTCAGACCACTTCGGGTCTATAGTACACAACCATACCTTGCAAACCGAGAGGTGGGTTCCATGACTTGAACCCATGACACAACAGAGCTGCAGTAAAGGGCCAACCAGTTCATTAAGCTCCTCGTATGCGCAGGGACCAAGGTCAGGCCACTTCGGGTCTATAGTACGCAACCATACCTTGCAAACCAAGTGGTGGGTTCCATGACTTGAACCCATGACCTCCAAGTCACACAGCTATAACTTTTACCATAACCATTGCACCAACACTCCCCTTCAGTGGTCCACACAGTCAGCGTTGAAAATGTTAATATCATAATGCATCTTAAGAAAAAACAACTCTGTTGTAAACCATAATTTGAAACCTCAATCATGGTTTTACCACTACTATTCAATGGTAATACAGTAGTTGAAAGTCCGCTAAGCATTAATATAAATGTACCAAGAATCTGCTTCCGTCCGCATCTAGCTTGTAGCAGCGCACGTTCCATAATGGGTATAGTGATTCCTCCAACCTGTACCCAAGGCTTACCATGAGTCCAAAAATTGCACGTCAAGTAGTCAACATGATCTCTAAAAGCCAAAAACAACAAATCAACTCCTAACCATCACTGACTTAGTTTGCATTGATAGGAGCTGTCTCCTGGAATACCTTTATGTCCATCTGAAATGCTGTGATGCCATCGTCACTGCCAGCAACCTGCAATCAGAAGAACAAGCATAATGATCTGTAAACTTTCATATGCTTTCAATAGCATGTGAAGAAATATCATGTCTATTGACCAATCACACGATACAGTGATGTAGCAAAGATGCAGACCTTAAAATCCATATCTCCAGAAGCATCTTCAGATCCAATAATGTCAGAGAGAATGAGAGGAGCGCCATCTCCACCAAAATTTTCAGTGTCCAAAACCATTCCCATTGCAATCCCAGCAATAGAGCACTTCACAGGAACCCCAGCATCTTGCAATGCCAAGCAACCGCCACAAACAGATGCCATACTGCCAACCCATACATTTGCCTATCAGATATCTATAAGACCATATGGAAAACCCAATCCACCAGATACACATTAGACCACAAGAAGAAAAAATTAGGTGTGCTATGCAAACATTTACAAGAAAATGCACAAAGATTATTTTTAAAGTAAAACTATGAAATAATTTTTTCACCTTGAAGAACCATTGCTTTCGGTGATTGTACTCTCAACACGTATAGTATAAGGAAATTCCTCCTCCGATGGTAAAAAAGGTTCAAGTGCTCTCTCCGCAAGCATTCCATGACCAATTTCCCGTCTATTCGGTGCCCCCACACGCCCAACTTCCCCAACACATGATGGGGGAAAGGAATACTGAACAGAAGTTAACAGCAAAAGTATTATAGTTAACGAGAATAGGGATCCAAATCAAAATCAGCACACATCTATACATTGAACTTGGAAAAAAGTTAACTCATATTCTTGTCCATTCTGCATGAAAAACATGATTCTGACTGTTGAGATCTATTTACATTCATTTGTCTCATGCATGGTGATGAAGTAATAAGCTATTTGATGGAGCCAAACCATTTCCTAATCTCATTATTTATCCCATGCGAAGATGTTGTAAATAAATCAGAAGTACTTTTATATACAGATCTTGATGTTATGCCACATCATATTAAATGTCAGGGCATTCCCTAGAAGAGTCATGGTCATTCAAACAGGTAAGTGATGTTGTTTCACAAACCATTGGATACAATGAATAGAGAATCAGAATCTCCCCAACCAACATCGACTAGATGGGACAATGCTTCAACAATAAGAACAACGATATTGCATGCATGAAACTGTTAGGCATGCCATTTACAATATCCATATTAGTGCTCGGCAACATCTAGGGGTGCAACCTGGGCTGGGTTGTGCCCAAACCTGGCCCGCTGAACCAAAATTCCAACGGTATTAGAACTTGCTTTTTTACAATCCGAACTCAAGGAACCAGATTTTTAAATATTATAGGATTGTTCAAATAAACCCAAGCCCAATTTTCCATTTTATATTTATAAAAAAAATATATTACATAAATAATATCTAAACAATATTTCTTTACATTTTTTGTGTATTTTATGTTATTTATATTTATATTTGAATATATGTTTAGTATATTGTAATTATATTATAAACAAAGTATATTATTTTCATTTATATTTATTTTTTATTTCTATTATTTACTTTCACATTCATTAATTTTCTTTCTTCATCTTGCTTTTTATGTTAAATTTTCTTTTAGAAATATTCTTTATATTGCTATATTTTTTAAAAAATTTATAATTTGACTATATATTATTATATTTATTTCCATGATTTGTAATTATTATATATTCATATGAGATTCTAAACTTATCATTCTTAAATAAAATGTAAATTCATCAATCTAAATTCCCACTCAAAACTCCACCCAAACTCAATTTTCAAAAATAATATTAGGGTTCAGTTTTATAAATAGGATTAGGGTTGATGTTTTATAAATAGGATTAGGGTTAGAGTTAAGGTGAACCAAAGCAAAGCTGGAATATTTAGAATCCAAACAGATTCTCATCACAGGCAGGTGGGAAGTTGGATGATTGTCTTTATAGAAGCAACTGGAGCAATTTAAAACTGTCTCAGTGGGCAAAGTGGACAAACCAAAATTGCTTTCCCTCATGAAGAGATCTCCTATAAAACCAACTCAAGTAGAGATCATAGTATAGAATGAATGTTTCATGTGCAACTCAATTAACATAAACAAATGCCATATTTTTTCATTCATTTCTAATCATCTAGTCAGAAATAGCTACATAATTGATGTGTAAAGTGATTAAAATAATGTCTGATATTCATCGATGGCCACGGATCATATGCACCTGGCCTAAGTGGCTGGCCACCTTGGAGGTGGCCTGCCACATAACATTTTTTTGTTATTTTTATAAACTTGTTAATCTAGGTATATTTAATCTATAAACCAGGTTCACTAAAAAAATTTAAAAATATGATTTACCGCCGAACACAGTTGGGCGCAAACTGCAGCCAGTGGCATGGGATTGGCACCCTTCATTGCTCACTTATTACAACTTAAAATTTCCTTTCCAATCATTTAGTAATCATTTTTTGCCGAAGACAGGCTGAGATTTAAGTTGCATGAAAAATACTCAAATAAAAATACAATGTCTATTCCATCAAAAAATATATATATCATTCTAAATGCATTTTTTTCCACAATTGCGAGATATCGTCCAGAATGCATCATGAGAAGACTCTGGGAGAAGATGAAACATACTTGAAGATAAAATCGCTTCACGTCACCTTCATCCACAAGGTTGTCTATCCTTTGTGCCATTTGTCTGTCTCCAAGTGTAACCACAGCAAGGGACTGCAAAACACAGCAATGCAAATCATATTTAAAAAGATGTTTTGTTTTTGAGTAGGAATTCCTAGCCTCAGCAAATCAGGGAGGAAAAATCTGGAAAGCTAGTGAAGCTTCCGAATGTATACATACATAGGCAAATACTAGAGTGCATTCAAATGCACAATCTGTTGCAATGAGGCCCACTTGATCATGAAATTAACATCTAATCTCTCTCTCTCTCTGTGTGTGTGTGTGTAACTGAATCAACTGCAGAAGCTACTAACCAGGAAAGTCCCAAAGATTTCGACAGTTCAAAGATTTTAAATGATTAGAGATAAAATAATAAAGACAAAACAGTAATTACTTTATTTGAAAAGGGGATAAATAATGATTGGAAACATCATAACAGAGGAGAAAAATAGGTTTGTTGGAAGTTAACGCGTCAAAAAGCCACATTAAAAGGTGTGGAAAAGAGTAGAGAAGTTTTTCACTCCCTTTTTCCTCAACCCAAATGTTATTATGAAGGGATAGTCAAACGAAAATCAAATGGAGACTCTGTGCACTTAATGCTGTCATGATGCGTCTAACCTTCTCATGGTCAGAAAAAAGGTAATGCAAGCCTCCCTATGAGCCTATATTTCCCTGTATATTTAATCACGCCCAAGCTAACAATCTCCAAACAGGTGATTAACCATCAAGGGTATCAGTGTATCAAAATGCAGCTACAATTTCCATGAAAATTTGTCTTCCCAAACGTTAGAATACCTGTGTTTCTCCACGAGTGAAAATCGCACTCCCATGTGCTCTTGGAAGTAACCCACACTGCGAGTTAATCAAACGTAGGTCCGTAGGACTACGCCCATCGCTTCGTTTTCCACTCTGCCAATGGTACACCCATGAATTAAGTGCCACAACTTTGAACTGTAGAAACCACTCAACTAATTTAGTAGAAAATGAAGACATTACCAGGCTAATAACATTGAATTTGTCATCTAAGATCCATGTGGATAGAGGTTTTAAAAACTGGGGGAAATTTGTGGAAAATTTTTTGAAGAAGTAGGAGAGTGATTGGATATGATAGGGTTAATGATTAAAAATAAAGAGAATAGAGATAAAGTGTGTGTTTGGGAAGTAATAAAAGTTTTGAATGAAAAAATTTTGACATAAAAGCTATTGAAATGAGAGAAAATGATCTAATGCATTAGGATAATGATGAAGAATAAAGTTAAAATAAACAGGTTAGTTGTATGGATAGTTGTATAGAAATTATTGAAAAGTAGGGTAGTTTGTATAGGAAGTTGTGAAGAAATAATTTAAAATTTGGATAGTTGTGGATAATGAAAAATTTTTGATTAAAAAGTTTTAGATGAAAAATTTTATTTAAAAACAAACGCATCTAAAATATATAGGATATTAGTGTTGAAAGATGTGAAAAAAAATTGAAATGTAGAGGTAATAATTGAAAAAGTAAGGTAATTAGGAAGTTAAGATGTCAAATCATATCAAAATGTGTGCGGGATAGGTTAGGAAAGTGGTTTTTTTTTTTTAAACATTTATCCTAACAGACCTAGTCTCAATTTTTTTAAATTCAGATGATTAATACGAGGGGGAAAAAAGAATTTAAAAGGAAGTTCCATACATAGTCCTGCGCAGATGCTCTCTAAAATAGTTCCAAAGATACGTGCTACCGTAACTTGGACAAAGTCAAGTAATTAGTAAAAATCCAAATCAAACAATCTGAAACCAGCAGTTACGGAGAAAAAGACAGACATCAAAAATGCATCTTCGGTTATCAAATGAAGTGGAATTTACTACAAGTAAACACTGAATATTTTATCCAAATACAAATAAGGATTACACTGTTCTAAGAATCAGACGCAAATTCCAAAGTCCAATTGGCTTCACTTAAGCAACTTTATCTATGTAGGTGATAGCATAATTAGGGGCCATTAGAGAGATGCTATAATATGATCCAGATGCTGTCTGCGAGTACAGTACTAGTTAGATACATTATGTGAAAATGTGCAGCCTATGTATGTCAAACTGCAGAAATTGGTTGCCAAGCGATGAAGAGAAACAAAAGGTAATGACCTTTCCAAAGTAGGCAGGTGATAAATACTTCAGACAATTATCAGCAAATGAATTAGCACTCAATCAACAATGTATTTTGGTTTGTTTATGACACACGGGTACCAAGTAATGTAGATAGCAATTAACGCCATGACCATATTTTATAAAATAGGAAGCTGAACTCCCTATAAAAATTCCCTCAGATGAATTTTAGGTGTCATAGTCCATAAGACTACATTCTGTTTCAACATCGTATTGGCAAGAAACTGGCTTCATCTTTTATCTTTTTATTTCTTACGAATGTTTATCACCAACAAAGAAAGGCAAGATTTCTTTAAATAAATTTTTAGTAGAAAGCCAACAGATATAGGGGACGTTTGGTAATGTGTAAAATTGTGGGATTGTGGGAAATGGTGGGAAATGAAAAAGAGAATATTTTGAGAAATGTGTGATTGATAAGAAATGATAGATGTATAGTTCGAATAAATAGGTTTGTTGTATGTAGTTGGTAGGGAAAATGATTGGAAAATAGGGGTAAAAGTGGGAAAAATAGTGTGATTGATGGAATAATGATTAGTCTTGGGAAACCAAATATCATGGGAAAACCATGGTTCCCATACTCATATGTTAACAAAAGTCCCCATGGTTCCTAACATTCATATTAAGCATAAGTAAATAGCATACCTCCACAATCTGTCTGCGCAAGAACTTGTTTGTTACTTCCTTAAAAACCAGCTTGACATCTACTTCAGCAAATAACTATAAAAGAGAAAAAAGCAAATATCATTCATGCCAAGACAAATAAACTTCCTCCGTCAAATTTTTAAAATTCTGAGAAGAATCATCACAATTTCAAAAGAACAAGAGCACTTAATAGCATATCATTCACGATGAGATAAATAAACTTCCTCTGTCGAAATTTTAAATTCTGAGAAGAATCATCACAATTTCAAAAGAACAAGAGAGCACTTAATAGCAGATTTGTCAGCCAAGAACATAGTTCCTTACTAAATATCAGAATCATTTAAAGGTATAGACCAATAAATCATCGTCCATATGGGCAAGATGTAAAGTAACCAGATATCTTTGCATTTCCCAATTTTCTGAGTTTTTAAAATATTTTCCATAATTTTGTCTTAACGAAACTTCTGTCCAACACAGCCCAATATAGTCCAATACTGATATGATACAACCGTATCACATCATTTTTGGAGAGGACCAACGGTGCCCCTTGGTACCAATATTCCAAACCATGTCAAGAAAGAAAATGCAGAAGACCAATAACAGAATATCTCCACCACTAGTAACAATCCTCGTCATCTTTATCTTAAGCAGTTTTCCACCGATTTGAGGTCAGCTGCATGTTGATTCATTACCTACCAAGTAAAATTTTCTATAGGCACAGTGCTTACTTTTCAAAAGTCAACAAATGAAATTAATGGTCTATATGGAATAGGTTTTAAAAGAAATTTCTCACTCCTTCCTACACCTTTTTGCATATGATTTTATACTTTAATTATCAAATTACCCTACTGACATTATTATCTCTGCATTCCATATCATTTTTCACATCTTTCCATACAACTACCTATCTTTTTTATCTTTATTTTTCTTTACTCTTAATCATTTCCTCTGTCATACCACATCCTTCTCTTTTATTATTATTTTTTTTCATTTCCTACTTTTTTTTGCCTCGTACCAAATGGGCTCAAAATCACATCAGGCATATCTGTAAAGAGTGTATGTAAAGAAGAACTCACAGTCACAGAAATCTGAAGTGAAAACCATCTGCACTTTCTATAAAATGACCTTAAGTTTCAGGCACCATGGTCCATGGGCCTCTATTCTTGCTTGTTATCCCACTTAAGGTCATTCACTTGATGAATTGAACATCAGCAGAAATGAAAATGAGTTGTTCATATTCAAATGGAAGTGTCAGCAAAAATAGCTTTATAGTTGTTTTGTGATAATCTCACCAAAACATCTTGCTTTCGTGAACCTGGCTTTATATGGACATCACCTTCATCAACTTCACCATCCACAATCACAGCCTCATCCTCATCTTCATCTTCTGCATCTGAGACAACTTCAGTGGCTGGAGAAGGTTGTTCATCTTTAGCAACATACCCACTTTCTGTCAGAATTGTTAAAACTCTCTTTTCCAATTCAGAAAGTGCCTTTCTTCTATGTATTTTGCTCTGAATTCGTAAAACTGTCATCAAATCATCTCCAGCAATCTCCTGTGTGACACAGGACAGTAACATCCAATGATTATTATAGGACTAACAAGCACCAATAACTTTGAAGTTATTGTTTGTGTTGATTGATGGAAATTATTGTTCAAAAAGGAGCATAAAACACTTCAAGACATGATGAAGATGAAAAAGCCATTCCAAATACTATCCACATATCATAGACTAAGGCTTCTAAAATCTAAACAATTAAGTGAACCGGCAACACATGAAATACGACTAACAGTATCCATTATACCACAAGAAATGCTTTAAATCTAGAAAACAAAAATGAAGTAAAGAAGATGAACCTCAAATGGAAATTGGTTAAGAGAGACAGTTCTGTATTCTTCTAAAAACAGAAAAATTAAAAACTGGATAACTTACCACAGAGGTAAGTCAATTTTTTCTTGCCAACTCTTAGCAAGATAAAACCCAATCATGTCTTGGAGCTCAGATCAACTATGCCTAATAAGGTACATTGCTATTTACAGGAAAATTATGCCACATCGAGCAACTTAGCACAATCCTTAGTTGGACTTAATAAAATACTTTATATAAAGGTCCAAGAAAGCATGTAGTTGTTATTGTTAAAGATGCACCTGATACAAAAGGAAGTTCAACTGACCTCTTCAAAGCAACAAATAGCTCACCTCGAATCTAGCAAACCACTTTTTTTAATCACCTCCAAAAGGAGAAAGCAAATGTGCCACAGATGTTGGAAAAATATGCCATGGAAATGATAAGAGTAATGTGGTAGCTAAGGTTGGAACATAGTAAACAAGAATGAGCACACCACTCAGGAGGAAGAAAATAAGGCAAGCCATACTTCAACATGCCTATATAGCTCTGAAGGAGGTAATTTAATTGCTTCAAGCATTTTGGGTTTGCCACACTTCTTAACCAATAGTTCCACCTCACTGCATATTGCTTTCACAGCAGCCTGATAACAGGAAAGGAGTAAGTTTGAAACACTTGTGATAGAATATGGCAGAAACACATCATTTCATGAAAAAATTTCTTTACTTTACTGCAATGCATTATTAAAGAGTCTAACGAAAAACTATATATATCAACTGTTCGTGACTTCTTTCCCATCAATTAAGCAACCTTGTCTGTAATTCTTAATGAGACAACCTTTCTGCAAAAATTAATGAACTACATCTATGCTCAAGACCTCAACCACCTAGTAACTTTGCTTAATTACAAATTATGTGTATTGTGTTTGCAAAACACTTTTTTTTTTTTTTTTTGGGAGGGTGCAAAACAGACTCTTAAATCTACAAATTTTGCAAAACAAACCCTGACACAGGCTTTCGTTAGGCTTTTTTTTTTTTTTTGGGTGGGGGGGGGGGGGGGGG
>JAXCLR010000073.1:2139325-2187408 GCA_035584095.1 Annona squamosa
TGGTATTTTCGTAATTTTTTGACTTAAAAAATTACAAAAATGTCACTGTGTTTAAAAATAAAAAATACTTAAAAAATATATAAGTGGTAAAAATTAATTTATGGGTTAAATGCACCTAGCTTCACATTGTTATAAAAAAAAAAAATGTGTTACACGGCTCTTGTAAATAACGGAGAAATTGCGCTGCATTGTGTGGCACAGACGCGGACTTGGGGAGAACTTCGGTACATGTCCAAAAGATATTGTATTTTTTTTTTCATCGTTTATATTATTTTACTCGTCACCTTCCTAACCTTTCATTTCTTAATATATATAACAATTATTTTTCTTAATTATTTTTAATACTATTTTTTGTTTTTATTAGTATTTGTATAATATGACATCAATCGACAACCAACTGGGCTGTTATTTTTCTCATTGATTATACATTTTTTCAGTGCTCAATTTTCTCTTTATCTAATCTTCTCGTCTAAATTCAATCTATTAGATGCTTCTGAACGGGCCCTCAAAGATTTCTTTTCATAGCCATCCCACCCAAACAACCGCATCAACTTTTATTTTTTAATCATGAAATTAATTCAGTGTAAGGCCATTCGCGATCAATATATATAAAAGAAGATCGGTTAAGGCTAAATGCACCTACGTGTATTTAATTTACTTTTTAATTTTTTAACTTTTTATATAACTACTAATTTAAGTATATTTAACCTGTGTATCAAGTTTTACCATTTTTTAAGTATTTAGTGGCGGATCAGATGGTATGACTAAACAAGGATGAGATGAGTAATGTTGGATAAATTTGTTGTCATGTATTGGATGTAATACTCAAAAATATGTATTCTTGATTTCTAATACTTACATTAGATTTATATTATATCTATGCAATTAAAACAATTGTTAATTACTTTATTAAAAAGATAATTTTACCCTTTATAATTTCTTAATTGAAACAATTTAACTATAATATGACTCAATTAATATTAATAAATCATCAATCTGCGACATAAAATTATTTAAATATCATATTAGAGTTGAATCATTTTTAATTAAAAAATTTTTGAAAGAACAAATTCGTGTCTTTAGTGGGTTTATTAACGGTCGTTTGAACTAAATAGGTATGATAGGAATTTAGAGTGAAATGTTATAAGTGTAAAAGAAATTCTTAAAATGTTGTTGGTATATTATAAATTATAGGAAAATGTTGTGGGTATTAAAAATTATTTTCTAAATTATATTTAAAATAAAAATGTATTGAAATTTTGAAAAACTAAGTTTTTTTAATACTTTATATTGCATAAGAAGCCAACCTAAATACATACATACATACATATATATATTGAATTTCTTACTCGAGGGGTGAATAAAACAATGTGTTTACAGGAGATATTGTTCTTGGAACTAGAAGATAAGCTCCTCAGAACTGAGATTTGGCAGCCTGACTTCTTGCATATTAGGAAAGAGCTATTGTCGATTATGTTAGCCATGTAGTCGCAAAAAAAGAAAAAGAAAAAAAAAAGCCAAATTGTTATGTATTAAAAATGAAAAAAAAAATTAATATGGAAAAGTATTTGGTAAACTAGAAATGTCATCCTATTTTTTTGAGTCTACTCATTTTGAATCTGTATATCTGGAAAGGGACGACAACGTTAGGATTGAAAACCCATTTCTCCATAATCTAACTGGCTCGGCATTAACTAATGTTGACTAAACCAGCAGTTGTCTGGTTGGTCAAGATGTTGGCATAGTTGCCCAGGTATCTCACGTTCAACTCTTGCCGAATGCCAATATTTGCCGAATGCCAATATGTTGTATGTGTCCTCCTGTAATGGACGTAATTATATTGTCGTCCCCTCTAAGCACGGGAGTATTTATCGGATATCCCTCCATGACAAGGGTTACGCATAGACTTTAAGGTGTGTTTGGTAATGAATAAAACTTTTGATGAAAAGTTTTAAGGAGTAAAAGTTGTCAAATGATGTAATATGATAGGGGTAATGATAAGTAGTAAAGAGGATAAAGTTAAAATAGATAGGTTAGTTGTGTGGATAGTTGTGTAGGAATGATTGAAAAATAGGGTAGTTGTATAGGAAAATGTGAAAAAATAATTAAAAAATATGATAGTAATAAAGAGTGAAAAGTTTTAGATTAAAAAGTTTTAAGTTAACATTTGTTATGGATGGCCGAACGCACCCTTATTTGTGATTTTAGAATGTCGAAGTATGTATGAAAAAAACTAATGCTGACTAGGCGCAAATGGACCCAGATCAGGACAACGGCGCCACTGTATACATCAGTGACGCCCGTAAGGAGCGGATTGGTTGCGTGGCGGCAGCGGAGTGGGCCGATAATGGAAAGGAGGAAGTTCGCCCTTTGCCCATCCGAGTGGGGCCCAAATTACCTGAGCGCTCGTATAGCAAGCCACATGCGGGAGCAGAGCATGGAATCCCCCGACGGACGTGCGGAATACGGGGAAAAAACAATGTGATGCATCCTTACCATTTGTCAGCGTAAGAGGTAAAGAAAGAAACATTTAATAATGCAGCGAAAAAGACGGGATTGGTGCAGATAAGGATGTGCTCAGAATAACATTACGGTGGCCCGCTTGCGTAAGTGTACCGACCGTTCAACACCTACAGAGCACTGCAGATTAGGACGAGAGGCTCAGGACGCTGATCAGTTATAAAAGGGTAGAAAGTAGAGGACGGAAAACATTTGCCTTGCGCCGTCGATTTGGTCAGCGGAGCTCGACTCATCTCACAGACATGAACAATCTGAAGCCTAGCTTTGCAAATTCTTCCCCTCTCACACCCTTGGGCTTTCTCGAGCGAGCTGCTACTGTATACGGCAGTTGTCCCTCCATCGCCTACAACGACAAGGTCTACACATGGTCACAGACGCATCATCGCTGCATCAAGCTGGCATCCGCCCTACATTCCATGGGCATCAAGCCTGGCGACGTGGTAACTAAATTAAATTCCTATGCACAATCGTCTTTGTCCATCACAACGATGACCTCCACCGTCCGTTCCCTTTTCAATCCCCCTTTTTTGGTCTTAGGTATCCGTGGTGGCACCTAACGTTCCCCCAATGTACGAGATGCAGTTCGGCGTGCCGATGTCTGGGGCAATCCTCAACAACATTAATATCCGCCTCGATGCGCGCACTGTTTCGGTGATCCTCCGGCACGGCGAGGCGAAGATCGTGCTCGTTGATTTCCAATCGAGGCCGCTCGTCGAGGAGGCCATCGCGTCCCTGGAGAGGCCGCCCGCCTTGATCATCATCGAGGATAGCGACGAGGAGGACGGAAATCTCGACCGTTCGTCGCAGCTCACTTACGAAGCGCTGGTCGAGAGGGGTGATCCATCGTTCGAGTGGGTGAGGCCCAAGAGCGAGTGGTCGCCTATGATCTTGAATTACACTTCGGGGACGACGGCAGCTCCCAAAGGCGTGGTCCATTGCCACCGTGGCTTGTTCTTGATGACCGTCGACTCGCTGATCGATTGGTCGGTCCCGAAGCAACCGGTCTATCTCTGGACTCTCCCGATGTTCCATGCTAATGGCTGGACCTTCCCCTGGGGACTGGCTGCGATGGGCGGAACCAGCATCTGCATCCGTCGATTCGATGGGCCCACCATCTACTCCCTGATACGTAAGCACGGGATCACGCACATGTGCGGTGCACCCGTCGTGCTGAATATGATCGCGAACGCGCAGCAATCTCCAAGTGAGAAGCTCCCGCATGTGGTGCGGATTCTGACAGCTGGCGCACCACCCCCGGCAGCGGTCCTGTTCCGCATCGAATCACTCGGTTTCCAAGTGAGCCACGGCTACGGGCTCACAGAAACGGGTGGGCTCTGCGTTTCGTGCGCTTGGAAGGGCGAGTGGGACCGATTCCCGGCCACGGAACGCGCTCGGCTGAAAGCGAGGCAGGGCGTGCGGACGCTGGGCTTGGCCCAGATGGACGTGGTGGATGCGGAATCAGGAGCGAGCGTGGCGAGAGACGGGTCGACGCTAGGCGAGGTCGTGCTGCGCGGCGGGTGCATCATGCTGGGGTACCTGAAAGACTCTGAGGCGACTTGGAATTGCATGAGGAACGGGTGGTTTTACACGGGCGACGTGGGCGTGATGCACCCGGATGGGTATCTGGAGATCAAGGACCGGTCTAAGGACGTGATCATAAGCGGGGGGGAGAACATCAGCAGTGTGGAGATCGAGTCAATGCTATACTCCCACCCAGCCGTCAACGAGGCAGCGGTTGTGGCTCGGCATGATGAATTCTGGGGCGAGACGCCATGCGCGTTTTTGAGCTTGAAGGAGTACAAGCATAAAGGACCGTCAGAGAAGGAGATTATAGCTTATTGCAGAGAACGGCTGCCTCGCTACATGGTGCCTAAGACGGTGGTATTCGTCGCAGAGCTTCCAAAAACTTCGACAGGGAAGATCCAGAAGTATCTGCTGAGGAATATGGCGAAGAAACTAGGAGGTGCCCAGTCAACTGGTAGTCGGATGTAGCAGGTATGGTTAGGGCGGGGACTATTTGAGAGACGCTTCTATTCGGACTCTCTGTTGTGGTAAACCCTGCTCTGCTAGCAATTTCCATTCTTTACTCACGTACAATATTTGGCAAATGTGAAGGGACCCGTATCGCCAGTAATCCAAAGAAAAAATAGGCCTAAAGTAGATTTTAGATAAATTGGACTGTGCAAATATGTTGGAATTAGTTCGAATTTAAAGTATTAAGATATTTCAAATTTTGAAGTAAAGTCAACTAGGGTATAGCCCGATGCATGAAATGTGGGGTGCACTTGTGCGTTGCGAAGGTATTGATCATAACTTTGAGTGCAAATGGTAACGTGGGTTTCCATTATAATCAAATGTCATAAAAAAATACTCAATCAAGAATGACAATTGACTGTAGGAGTGGAAATTGGAGCAAGTCGGATTGTAATCCTTTTTTACTAAATAAAACTAATATTTTTTGACCAAATATAAGTATGAAGCAAAAATTTTAATATAAATTAAAAAATAGGATAAAGGTGAGGCGATCATGTCCCGATCCGAAGAATTTTGACCTGACCCATGCATATATTCATTTATTAAAAATTATAAGCTTATGTTTAAATCTTATTATCATTTTCTTTCAAAATTTTCACATTTTTTATAATTAACAATGGCTTGTTTGAAAACAATAAAAAAATTTCAACTAAAATTTTTCAAATGTATTTGGCAATGTGTAAAACATGTCAAAGTGAAAACTTTTTAACGTACAACTTTTCACTCTCCACGATTATCCATTTTTTAATTATTTCTTTATATTTTTTTATATAACTTCATTGTTTTTTAATCATTTCTACATAACTACCATACAATTAACTTATCTATTTTAACTTTGTTCTCGTTACCTCTTATCCTTATCTCTGTTATATCACATCACTTTACAACTTTTATTCTGTAAAGTTTTTTATTAAAAATTTCATCACCCCATCAATTTCTTAAAGGAATCTGAGATAGTGTGCACGAACTTTGCTTCCGTGCATCCGGCTGAAAAAAAAATTTTAAATTTTTTTTATATAATTGTTAATTTAAGTTTCCTTAACATTTGTATCAAGTTTTACAAATGTTGGAGATTTGTAATATCAAGATATCACAGGTGTATATAATACCAATCAAAAAAATATACATGTCAAATGTGGAATGATCTTATTAGTCCAGATGAAGTAAATGTCTCATTTAGTCCACTTAAAAAAACTCATTTATAATAATTTTTTTGTTTTTTGCTTCATACACTTGTTTATCTAAGTATATTTAATATATAAATTATGTTTTAACATTTTTTTATGTGTTTATGTTTTTTTGAGATTTTTAAACATATATGTGTATATATGTATTTAAAATACTCTTATCTTAAAAATCTAAAAAAATATATACACATATCCAAAAATAGTAAAACATAGTTTATATTTTAAATATACTTAGACAAATAAGTATATGAAGAAAAAACAAAAAAAAGTTATTACAAATGAGTTTTTTGAGGTAGGCTAAACAGGATATTTGCTTAGCCTGGGCTAACGGGATCACTCCTTCATGTTAAATACACTTAGATTATCAGTTTTATAAAAAAAATTTTAAAAATATTAAAACATGGGTTAAATACATCAGGATGCACCGAAGCTAAGTGCACCTGTGTGCACTATATCAAATTCAATTTAAAAATAATTAATCAAGAATATGCATGGCCAAATAATGGATGCATCATACTATATCATTGTCCTTGTTTAAATAGGAAAGAGATGCTTTTTGAGGCACTCATTGGTGGGGTTAATGGACGCATAAGATAGAGATATGTGTAGGGGATTTTTTGATTATATCCTTAATTAGGAATATTTGCAGCAAATTATTATAAATCTAGTAATTATGGGAGTGCTTAGAAAATGAGATACTTTCCCCATTTTTGTATCTTCTTATAGAAGAGTAATACTATTAGACTGGACTAAGTAAATATCTCATTTAGCTCATCTAAAAAAAACTCATTTACATAACTTTTTTCTTTATGCACTTATTTATCTAAGTGTATTTAACATATAAATTAAATTTTACTACTTTTGGATATATTTATACATTGTTTGAAAATTTTAAACAACTATGTGTATATATGTATTTAAAATGATGAGTGATCCTATTAGCCTAGATTAAGCAAATGTTCCAGTTAGCCCATCTCAAAAAACTTATTTATAATATTTTTTATTTTTCTTCGTACACTTGTTTATCAAGTTTATTTAATATATAAATTAAGTTTTATCATTTTTGGATATATTTATATATTATATACATATATACAAAAATGGTAACATTTGGTTTATATATTAAATATACTTAAATAAACAAGTGTATGAAGAAAAAACAAAAATAATTTATT
The DNA here is from genome assembly GCA_035584095.1 of Annona squamosa. NCBI lineage: Eukaryota > Viridiplantae > Streptophyta > Magnoliopsida > Magnoliales > Annonaceae > Annona > Annona squamosa. The sequence continues at coordinate 2,146,242 of JAXCLR010000073.1, forward strand.
ATAATTACTTTTTTGAAGTGGGTTAAGTGGGACATTTACTTAGTCCGGGCTAACAGGTTCATTTCTCATTTAAAATACCCTTATTTTTAAAATTTTTTAAAAATATATATACATTTTAGAGGTGGTAAATTTTGATTTATATATTAAATTCACTTAGATAAACAAGTATATAAAGAAAAAATAAAAAAAATTATTGTAAAATGAGTTTTTTAAGATAGGCTAAACGAGACTTAGCCCAAGCTAACAAAATCATTCATCCTTATATGATCATACTATATATTTTAAATTTATTTTCTTACTCATAGTTATTACTTCTGGTCGTCATATTATTACTCTATATATTTCCGAGGCATGATTATATACAATACATTGTGTATATGGTTAACTTAAATATTCATTTTTATTTATTTTTTAATTTTTTCCTCATATACGTGCTTCCTAAACGGATTTAGTTTATATACTTTGTTATTTTACAATATTTTTACATATTTATTTTTTATTTTTGAAAATCATCGATTTTAAGATATATTTATGAAGAAAAATTTTAAAATAAATAAGATTGAAATTAAAAAATGAATATTATAAGCTAGACATGTGTATAATATATTATATATAATCATGCATTTTTTCAAAAAAAATTATATCAATTTATTTTCTGCATTTTTTCACTTTTCTCAAGCATACTCATTTTCCTCGTGCAAATAGTCTTTTGTGTTGCTATTGTTGCATCCAAAATTATGTTAAAATAATTCTTTTTGAAGATTATAAGGTAAAAGGAGCAAATCCTTTCCCTGTATTCCAACGAGTCATTGCTACTTTGGGGTGCAATTCAAGCTCGGTTTAGCCCAACTGGATTGGTCAAACCCAAAAGAAAGGCACTTTTAGAACCTGCATCTTCAAAACATGAGCCCGCGCGAGAATCCAATTTGTAAATAAAATCAAAGTTTAAGTAAATTTGAGCTCATTTTATTTTTATATTTAATATAAAATATATTAACTTGTTTAGTGTAATGTTTTAAGTTAGATATTTTCAAAAAAAAACAAAGCATTATAGATCAAGTTACAAAGTTAAGTCGACCCAAGCCTCGACTTGAGTCAAGTCAAAACCTAAGTGGATTCCGAGATCGACTTCAAACAACATTCTGGAAGCAGAATTTAAATTGTGGACATGTGAGCAAGCAAAGTCGCGACTAAAGTTGACTTTATATGTGACTTAAATCAAGTCACAACCTAATTTGACTTAGCATGTGACTTGGGAGATTTCAGGCCACCAATAAGGAATTCGAAAAAGTCAAGTTGTACCTCAAATCGACTCTGGTGTACAACTTGGGTGAAGTTCTACATAAAGTTGATTCAGTGATGAAATTTGGATCACTCAAGCACTAAAATGAAAATTTTGAATAATCTAGTATGCAATGGATACCAAAGTTGACTCTACTTGTGGCTTAGGTTAAGTTGCATATCCAAGTTGACCCCCGTATACAACTTAGATATCAAGCAGTTTAAAATTTGAAGAATCGGACTCAAAGATTAATAATTGGAACTTAAGGAACACATATCTTGAAGATTTGAATACAAATACTTACAAATAAAGCTCAAGCCATAAAGAATTGAAATCTCTAGTATAACTCTCCAATCAAAGAAGGCTACATTTGTGAGAATTCACTGAAATTTCAGAAGATCAAATGAGAACTAAGTTTAAGAAGGCTAAAACATTAAAATACTAGAGCACGAAGGCCAAACTACTCAATTTACAAAGATTTGAAGTTTCAAAGTGCATAATGCAAAGGAAAGTCGCAATCCAACTCAACTTCACTCGTGACTTGAGTCAAATCTAAGACCAAATAGACTTAAAAATAAAACTTTAAACTAAAGATAGGGAGCAAACTTCTATGAAAGGAAATGAGGAGACTGAAGTTGTATTTTAAGTCGACTCCAGCCTATGATTTGGGTAAAGTCATTTTCAAAGTCAATTCCATATGGAACTTGACTCGTAACAGTCCAAAAAATTCAAATGTTGGCTCATTTAATATGCGCCACCTACCCTACAACATTAAAAATAATTTCATATCTATTTCAAGGATGTCAAGGAAAGTTATGAGAATTTGTTAAGGCATTCATTGAGTTTATACCTTTTTTCCTACAGACATCCAAGTGTGAATTAAGTGTTTTACAAAGAGGAACTCTTACTTTTACTATAAGAGCTACAACTTCTAATTCATCCCAAGTTTTGAAGAGTTATCTCTTGTGTTAAATCTACTCTTCATAATTTGTAATGTGTAGATTTCAGGCTCGTATGGTAACGTAGAAGAGTGAAAAATGGTGGACAAGGGTGGGATTGTGTTTCCTAATGCTAATAAATGTTTTATTAATTACATTATTTTTTTTTTTACTTCTACATTCTAATCATTTTTCCTATCAACCACCTTCAACAAACCTATTTATTCCAATATACTCCTATCATTTCATATTAATCATAGATTTATCAAAATATTCACATTTTGATTTTCCACATTCTCACACATCTTCACCTTCTCAAATGTTGATTTCATTTTCTGATTAATTTTGTTATATTGCTACTTGACTTGATATTAGAGACCAAGGCCAAGTAAAGATAAGTAGTGTATGATTGAAGTGGAGCTCGCTGTCTACTTGTACCACAATTGTAAAAGCCTATTAGAGCTATAATTTAGAAAATAGCAAGAGCTTTACTTGTACTATTGTTCAAATAGTAGAAAAAGTATGTTCTTGGAACAGTGGAATAGAGAGAGTTATCCTAAACCACTATAATTACTTACGTCTTCTGTACGTGATTTTACTTGTTCACTCCCCACATTTTCATTCAAGAGAACTAAAGTTATAAGAGGTTAAAGTTTTAAACGCCAAAGAAATTTAAAAAACCTAATTTATCTATCTACTTTTAGGTTTTGCCATAAACTCTAGACAAACATAATATTCAAATAATATTTATTTATTTATATATATATTTTATAATATTTACATTTATGTTTGAATATATGTTAGTCATGTTGAAAATATATTATAGATAAATGTGATAAAATATATTTTGAACCGTGGGCCCATTATAATTATATGATTAATTTTAGCCTATGAAATTGTATGATTTTTCATGTATGAAAAAGAAAAGAAGTGAAAAAAAGAAGAAAAAGAAGGAAAAAAAGAAAAAAAAAAAAGAAGAAGAAGAAAAAAAGAATGAATGAAAAGAAAAGTTATAAAACGATGGATCAAGGAGACGGCCCAACCATTTTTGGCCATCCCGTGAGTCTAAGGATGTAAGGGTAGTCCGTCACCCTTGCTGAAGGCACGACTGATACTTGAGCGTTAAAAGCAAAAAATGCCCAAGGTGGATCAAACAGCAGATGATTAAAAAAAATAATAAAAAAATAATAAAAAATCATAGATGTAATTGCACTGGGAAATGGCGGAGATGTCGCCAGTTGAGCTTCGTTGCAGAGATTGCCGGGAGGCGTCGACGGGCTCAAGAAATCCAGAAAGCACGCACACGCACGCAAAAAAAGGGGCAGCTTTAAGAATAATGCAAGCTGGATGAAACAATGAGATTTTGGACAAATGGAGATAAATAGCTTGAATGCTTTCATAATGAATTTGTATGGCCAGATGAAGAAATCAAGACTGTAAACGGGGTAGTGGAGAAAACCATAAATCTTTGAGAGGTACCATGAAACTGGTGAGACAAGCTTTAAACCATTCCAATTCAAGCCTAGATTAAGCTGGCCATGGAAACAACGGCAAACCATAGACTGATCGGTGGTTGATTAAATTGAAAAGAAGCTGTATCGTTGCATAAAATACATCGGTCTAAGATAAGCAAGAGAAAACCGAAACTTCAGCAATCTTCTTTGTAGCGATTACCGAGCCTGCGCTGATAAAAACTGACAAAACTGAAGAGAAATTTCACTTTCATTCCCAAGCTGGCACTGATCTCATGAGATTTTCGGGAATTTAAATTCTCGAATGGCTTTTGAAAAAGATTTTGCTAGTCATGAAGCACCTCAGAAAAGAAGTTTTATACAAGCGGGACCGGATAACTTAAATCATTAAGTTATCAAGCTTGATCGATCCTATAATGCCCTCGAATGCAACCCATAACTCGCAACCCATTGAACCAAATCCATTTAAACTAGGTTAGTGTTAGGGTTGCAACTTTGCTAGAGTACTCGTGGGTCTATCAACTGAATACTTTAAAATAGTTATGATAGGTTTTTATTTTTATACTTATAGGGTATGGTAAATTCCGAGTAAAAAAAAAAATACTCAGATCAATTGGGGTAAGGCGGGGTAGGTTCTAAGGTTCAGGTACTCAAAATCAATTTGAATGATTAATATATGTTTTAATATAAATTTTATAAAATATCTTTTATAGTGAAAAATAAATATATTCTCTAAATATATAGAAATTTATTTAATTTATCAATTATTTAGTAAATTTAATAAATGTATTTCAAAAATTATATTATTATTGTCTTGATTTTAGATTTTTAAGTAATACTTATAATAAATTTATAATTTTCAAAGTATAAAAAGAATTGATTTGGAACTGAAATTGAAATCGACTCAACTTTTAAAAAATAAGATAGTATATACTCAGAACCGATCCAACCTGGAAGAGGATAGGGTAGGAGTTTTTGGGAAGAAAGTGGAAGTAAGATTGGCTCAGGACACTACCTACTTGACCGAGTTAGGTTGCTTTAGAATGGGTCGAGAAAAGGGTTCAACTCGTTTTTAAATTGGGCTGAAAAGTCAGCCTGAGGTTAACTATCTTAAAAAGATCTAACCCGTTTTAGCATACCCGTACAGCTCCCCGGAAAGTCGAAAACTGTTTCCATCTCTCAAGTTTTTGCATCTGTTGTTAGTTTGGTTGGATTGGGTAAGGGCGGACGGAGCTGAGGAAGGCGTATCTGGTAGCATTGGCGATGTGCTTCTCCAGTCTTTGCGTTGATGGAAGCATTCACTTCTGCTACGAAGTTGGAGAAGAAGACCTTCACGATATGATGCTCTGTTGGCGCTGAGCATGATGGATGGTTGATCATTGGTCAAGGCATTCGAAGATGAGGGCTTTGATCGCCATCGATGAGTCCACTGGTGGTGGCTGCGTATCGGAGCTTCCGGTGTGGCAGCATGACTGCCATGGCTGCAGCAGCGAAGGTCTTAGAGGAAGACGTCTTGGCGTGGCACTGCAAAGGTGTCCTTGGATATGTGCTTTGGCTATGGCAGCCCTGTTGAGATGACCTTAGTCGTTGATCGAACTGATAGTCTTTTAGTGAGGCTGATGTATATATTGAGCCCGCTAACACTAATAACAAATATATTTTTCACACAACATTATATATACAGAGGTCTCTATATAAAGAGGTTTCTGAGGTGCATCGGAACAATAATGCGATGCTAATATAATAAAACTTTATACAATTATTTATTTATATATAAATTTTATAAGAAATGGTTCACATGTTGAATTTTTTTTTAAAAATTGTTATTTACATCAAACTATTTTATTACGTTGAATTTAAACCATTTTCATACTGGGGTTCATACACTTATTCGAATTGAATGAAAATTGGTATGATAATAGAATACATTATTCTAAATACAATGTGTAGAATATATTATAATTTTATAATTATGTGGGGCTTATTTCGAGACAACTGCACCTGAATATTTCTCTCTTTCTTTATATATATTCCAAAATTTTAAACTGTGAAGTGTCTCTGAAATGGGCCTTACTTTGATTGTATTATAATATATGTAGGGTTCAAAAATAGGCAAATGTACCACTATTCCAATGCAGTTGCACTGCACTGGAATATCTCTCTCTATGAGTTCGAGTTAAGCAAATATCTCGCTTAGTTAACTTCAAAAATTTTATTTATTTATCTTTTTTCTTCATATATTTGTTTAAGTGTATTTAATATATAAATTAAGTTTTACTATTATTAGATATATATATATTGAGATTTTTAAATATATATATATGTATTTAAAATACCCCTATGTTTAAAAATATTTTAAAAAATATACGTATATTTAAAAATGTTAAAATTTAGTTTATATGTTAAATACATTTAGATAAATAAGTGTATGAAGAAAAAATTAAAAAAAATTAAAATAATTTTTTGAGGTAGTGTAAGCAAAGTATTTGCTTAGCTTAAGCTAATAGAATCACTTTTCCATATATAATCATAAATTAAAAATTATATATAAGGCGCCCCAATTTTTCTATTCATTTAGGTAAAAATGGGGTTCTCCATAGTGCATTAGATCTGATTCCAAATTTATCGGATGAAGAATCTATTTGGGCCCCTTTTATTTTAAAAATATAAAATACCAAAAAAATGTGAAATTATGTCAACTTTCATATTATATGCAATTTAGATGTGCCAACATTTTTATAACAAAAAGTATAGTTTTATTAAAATTTTCTAATACAATTTTAATTATATGGATGATTGTAATATAATTTTGTTGAAAATTTTTTAGCTTTATTTGTAATTGGGAAAATTAGGTTGAAAAGTGTATTGGTAGTTGGGTTGAGTTAGAATAAATTGGGTTAAGCCTCGATTGGATTGGGTTAAAGACTATTAGAAATTGAGTTGGGTTGGCTTGAGTTGGATTAGAAGCCAACCCATTCCATGTGCACCCCTAAATTTCCGGGTTTCACATTCGTGGGTTTCAAGAAAGGCTTCAGATAAATTGAAAATTTCTTGTCCATGCAAAAATTCGTCTCCTTTACTTTGGTGTGTGTATGCCTTGTGGTCGCCAGTATCTGTCAAACTTGCGCTCCACTATCTAGCGTCATTTGTGGGAACGTGATAGTGTTAGTTCTTCCCTGTTTTTCTCTCATTGAACATATGGAGGCAAGAAAAGTTACTTGTGCAGGTACGCCTCCAATGTAGACTAACAGGATTGGGAGGAAGACCTCACGGAAAACATCTATGAGACTTCTCTCAGCCACCTGAAGCCATCAACCTCAGCTCCGAGAACCGTAGATCTGCCCGTAGTGATCTCCATGAAATTTGATATTGTTGGACTAGTCACTCGTGCTGAGTAATTAGCTCTAATAAAAATCACAAAGAGCCGCCTCCAGCAACACTTCTCTTTTATCTCGGTTGGTATCCTTTAACACCAGCTTGCATAGTTGCATGTGCCTAGTTGGAGTTGGCCCCTGTGCGGCTGTGCCTGCTACGCCCGTCACCAACAGACCATCATCTTGCCCATGGTCGTCGCGATTACATAGTCAAATGCGGCTCCCTTTGCTACACTGCAATTGCAGCTCTAGAATCTAGATCCCGTTAATGGCCATCTGGCCATCCGTGAGAGTGCACGCTACTGAGACAGCGCCATGTACCTAGGAGCAAGGAAGCCATGAAGTCTCACTAAACATGGGCAACTCAGTCCTCAGATCCGATTGGACAATCACACTGTATTAGCCCCATGTATACGTTGCCTGGTCTTTTGCCTCATCAAGACTGCAGCTATTCCCAGCTTAAATCGATTTGGTTTATCCTTCTACTTTTATAGCTAACCCCGAGGGAACTATATTTCTCCACATCTGCCTGCACGTGAGCGCTGCTCTCATTTTTGTATGGATAATTTTTTTTAAAAATTTGAATCCAAGCCATTAATTATATTAAGCTTTTATTTTATAAGGATGAAATGAATCAAGTCTAGTCTTATACACAATTTTATGATTGTGGGTCGCAAAATTACGAACCCAATTAAATGAATTCACAAATATTCTTAAAGCAGTGACTATATTGGTTATTTAATTGTAATTATAGAAAGATTTGATACGCTATATGAAAAAAAATATAACGATAAGGCTTCGGTACAATTAGATTAATGTAATGGGCCTCACAGGATTGTTGACAGCTGAGACTTAGTCTTATCTTTTATTTTCATGTGTTAGAATAATTCGATATTATAATTTGGCACATTGGCATGCTTTAAATCATAAAATTTAACTAGTTGTTATGAGATTGGAGGAGAACTAGAAACTTAGATAAGTCTCAGCCATCTAAAATAAATAAAATATAATAATATTTTTAGGTACCTTTTAGGTACATGTAAAAGTAAAAAATAAAACTTTTGCTCCTTTCTCCACACACACTTTAATAATTCGACATTTTAACTACATACTTATAATAATAATAATAATTTTTATATTTTAATTTTTTTGACATCTTTTCATACAAATATCCAATTTATTTTAAACTTAATTCACTTTACACTTAATTCTCACCCCTATCACAGTTCAAAAAAGAAAAATTCTCACTCTCATCATATTACATTATTTTTTATTTTAAAAAAATTATTTCATTTCGTTTTTTCTACATTTATTTTTCAAGTTGACAGACCAACTGGATCATCGCAACGCGAGAAATCTACAATCAAAACCTCCGCCAAAGGCTAACGGAGAGATACTAACAAATAAAAAGCCCATAAATTGCCAAAAGAAGGCCCACCCAACATCTCTGGGTCTTGTTGAAAGCATCATTGTAACTCGCTTTCCTTTCACGCTTCGTTTCATTTCGTATCACCTGCCCCACTGGCACCGCTCGCCCTCGTTCGGCACACGTACATCGGTTCTAGCTCTTTCCACCTCTGTTCTTCTTGCTGCCTTTCCCCCGCCGCTCTCTCCCTCAATTAAACAAATCCAGCAGGTCTGAAGCTTCTTCGGCACCGCCGATCGAATATGAAGGCCAAAAGCGCAGAACCGACGAAGTCCAGCGCTACGAAGAAGACACCACCAGCAAAGAAAACTCCCGCCCCGAAAATCCAAACCACACCCAAGCCTTCAGCCACCACGCCTCCTGCGGCTCCCTCGCCCGCCAAGACCGCCGCAAAGAAATCGATGCCCAAATCCGCTGCGAGCTCCAAAATTAAAGGTGCGTTTTCATCAGAACCCTAGCTTTGGTGCTTCCATTGTGCTCTTTCTTGTGTTTGATTGCCGTCGATTACAGTGGAAGAAGCCGAGAATGCATCCAAGGAGGTTGCTCCCCCAGCGGACAGGAAGACGGTAAGGAAAGGCAAATCTCCGGCTGTTGCGAAAACTCGAGCTGCCAGCTCTTCGAAGAAAGTGATCCCGGTAATGAAGGAGGAGGACGAGGAGGAAGAGCCTACCGCGACGATGCGGGACGAGCATATTACAGCCGTGAAGGAGGAGCCGGCTGCTATCATGGAGGAAGAAGATTCGGATGGAAAGGAGGAGGAAGCTGTTGCTGCAATCGCGGCCGTTGAAGATGCGAAAGTCAATAGAAGTGATTCGGACAATGATGATGAAGATCCTGAGGAGCAACCCGAAGAGGAGATTGGCGAGGAGATGCAGGAATACGGAGGAGATGAAAAATTTGAAGAGCCGGGTGAAGAAGAGTGCATGGATGATGACTTTTCAGACCCTGAAGGGGACGGTGTAGAGCGCGGTATGACGGAAGAGCTGCAGATGCAGATTTCGGATGCTGCCCAGGAGCGGAAGAGGAACAAAGAACTGGAGATTTTTGTCGGGGGATTGGAGCGTGATGCTGAGGAGGAGGATGTGAGGAAGGCTTTTGAGAAAGTTGGGGATGTTGTTGAAGTCCGTCTGCTTAAGAATCCTTTGACAAACAAGAACAAGGGGTTTGCATTTGTAAAATTTGCCACCAAGGAGCAAGCGGACCGTGCTTTATCGGAGTTGAAATCACCCATTGTATGAGACATCAGTTCCTCCTCAACTTTGTATATTTGCATCTATTCGTAGTGTGTTTTTTTTTTTTTTTTCTTTCTTTCTTTCTTTCTTTTGGGATAGACTCTGTTCGTAGTTTTAACCATTGCTTTGTCATTGTGTTCTATTCATGCAGTGGGATCCCTTCTCAAGGGATTTTTCTTTTTAAAATTTAAATTTGTTTTCACTTGAAAATTATGGATGGGTTATTGTGGTTTAATCTTTATTCAATTATTTCCGCTGGCAGATACGTGGGAAGCAATGCGGCATTGCTGCTAGTGAGGACAATGACACATTGTTCTTGGGCAACGTCTGCAATACATGGACAAAAGAAGCTGTGAGATTTGACACCAAACTATGTTTATCATGTTGGTGGAAGTGGAGTTCTCAATCTTTTATTCACTTTTCTTTTTCACGATTCCAGATCAGACAGAAGCTTAAGGAGTATGGAATTGATAGTGTTGAAACCATTACTTTAGTGAGTGATGCTAAGACTGAAGGGTTGAGCCGTGGTTTCGCCTTTCTCCAATTTCCTTGCCATGAAGATGCTATGGTTGCGTACAAGCGACTCCAGAAACCTGACGTTATTTTTGGTCACCCGGATAGGACTGCAAAAGTGGCCTTCGCGGAGCCATTACGTGATCCGGACCCTGAGATCATGGCCCAGGTTTGTCATGCTCATTATGCTTGTTAGACCAGTTTTCTTTGAACTATGTTTTATCACCCAATCTGGAGATCTCATTGGGCAGTCAAACTTTTGTTTAGTGATCTGTATGTACATGTTACAGGTAGATAATCGCAACCTTTATCACAAGTCACAAGCATCCGTCATCAAATTTTTTTTCATCATAGCGAGACTGTAACCATGTTCAGGACTAACACATAATGGAAAACTTTCATACGCAATGCAACTTTTTTCCCCGTTTTTCTTAGATCACAAGTTTGCTATTTCCTAATACTACTGCCAAGTGAATAATACTTGTATTTCAAAGATGAGAGTTTTTTTTTTTTTTTTTTTTACATAAAATGATCAATTAAATCTAATGTCTCATCTGGCATTACTGTGGATTTTGATTTTCTACAGTTTCAAATGTGCCTTTCACAATTTCTTATATTTCCATGGTCTGAGACATGGATATCCTTTTTTTTTTTTTGGGGGTGGGGGGGGGGGGGGGGGTGAAGGTTTTTGTGAAGCAATTGAGATATAAAATAGGTAGAATTTGGTTTGCATCTATTCTAAAACAATAAAAAACTATACTCAACCCATTTTATCTTTAAAACTGCATTTTAATGCATTAGAAGGTTATATACACCTAATCTCATATTTAAAACGGTCGCAAACATCAAAACATCAGAAGTCATTTTCAACATTTTGAAAACGACCAAAACCACAAGGTCTAACATGCAACTAAGCAAAGTTACAAGGTCAATTTTGCAAAAATTCCTTTTTGGGCTATAAATACAAGTACAAAGGATTACGGAAGTTTGAATCTTTATGAAAACAACATAAAGATTCTGACCTACATGCACCTAATTACAACTTACTCAAGTTAACAATAGGTTCACTCTAGATACAGCTTCCAAAAAGATGGATGTTCCCCTGTAAAAATGAGTTCAAACTGCATCTTATGCATGTTGTCAATTTTATGGCATTCAACCAGCAGTCACATAGGTTCTTGACAATGTCACAAAGAAATCAATTCTTTGCATGGTAGAACATAAAACAAAGAAACATGAAGAATAACCAAAGCTACTCGCCCACACATTTGCTGCATTTTAGCACACCAGCTTAAAATAAATCAGATTTGTATCATGAGCTGCATTACATTTAAGTTCGGCTAAATGCTAGATACTGGAGCTAGCTAAAGCACTCACATCTGATACAAAATTATTTTAGATGAGACTAGGAAAATGATTTTGAGAACCAATGTAACAACTCCTAAAGAAAATTATACCTGCCCAACCTCCACCGCTTGTAGCAACTTTTCCTCTGTAAGAAAATTGCAATAACCCTGAAAATGCAATAGGATGCATAAATAGCTTTAGAAGCATAGCAGATTAGTTCCCTTGTAATTGGATGATTTATGACATTGTTCCAACTATATTATTTACGTTCAACAAAAAGCAAACATTGAGTTAAACAAGTATCAAGATATGACTTCACATGCTAGAAGCAAAAGTAAATCCTTGGAACAGGGTACAGGCTATATTTCAGCAAACACAATAATGAAAGGAAGCAACTGGTCCACACATCAGCAGGCAATTCAATTCATGCTTTTCATGATCAAAACCATCTGGAATGATGTCATTTTGATGTGTTTTAAAATATCCCATCGAATGACTTGAAATATGAATTGATAAGAACTCATCGACAATGTGAGCTGGAACTCAGGCAGCAATGGTAAGAACCAAAGTGACTATAGTGAAGATTAGTACACTCGCCGTGGCTAAGAAGACAAAATGTGTTCTTCAATGATAATGAAGATCAAAATGTTGCAAGCAACATAAGTATCAATAGCGTTAAAAACATTACAGTGTAGAACATGATCTACTTTATGGCAGCACAAATCCATAGATGCATAATAGCATGCAAGACAGCACTAGAGATTTTTCCTATTCCAAGATAGCAAGTAACTCATCATAACACATGGAATACAACAAAAGAATTAGCAATCAGTACAGACCTCTATCATCAGAATGGCAGTGTCTGTTCCAGCCAGTAACAAGTCCAACTCTGACTTTTCCATCTCCCTTGTAGTTGGATTGACAATAAACATGTCATCAACTAGTCCGACTCGGACACCAGCAATTGCTTTAGAAGTTGGTACTTCTGAAAGAGCCCTGCATTCTTTGACATTAGAAAGATTTTTTTAACTAAAGCAAATTAACAATATGAAAGTAAATAATTGCCCACATGCAAGTACTAACCTAATCCCAGATGTTCTTCTTTTCTTTTTCATTTTTTTTTTTTTTTTTTTTGGCACTGGGCTTCGATATTTTGAAACTATTTGCATTGTATGAACGTTAATGTATATCAAATCCACACCACCCAATACCCAAATGCAGAATTGTGTGCTTCTACAATTCCACATAGCCCATTGTATGTAGGCTGCTTGTGGAATCCACCCCGCATGAAAACACACATGCAGAATCAAGTGGGTCCATGATTGCTCAAGAACCGGCACAAAGCTTATCACAGATCGATCAGCTTCATTTTGGGGTGACATATTTTAAAATTATTTCCATATTAATGTTTGCACATGTGACCTCCACCACAGCTGAACCATCTCATTCAAAAGCACACATGTATTTTACCTGTGTGTCACCCCACACGCTACAGCTTAGACATGCATTTCGGCTGTATGGCTATTCTTACACAACAAACTAAAGTCATGCGTGTTCCACTTACATTGCTATTCCAGCAGCTGTGACAGCTAAAGCATCAGGTGAATGCAAACCATCATAGCTCAATACCTATCAGTCGAAAGACAAAAAAGAGTAATTGGATATCAAGACTTCACTGTGTATGACAACTATTGATAGTTGAGAAGGTTAGAAGAACCAATTACTAAAATGCAATGAAAAATCCTCAAAAGATATAACCTGCCAGACAAGTTAATTTTTTTAAAGAGAAAAATGACAAAGAGACAGGCCATTTACAAGTAAAAATAATCTGCCAAATATCAGGATAATTTCCAAAAACGATGAAAAAAACCAAAAAGGTCATTTTCCAACTCGTCATACCTAGCTACAAGGAAAAGATCCTTCCAGGCAAGCTGAGGAATGAAATTCTACCTTGGTTCTTATTGCTATTCTGTCTACATCCCAAGATTGATTAACAGCACCATGTCCAATAGGTCAGACGATAAAATACATGATTTTGGTTAGGATTTACCTGATACTGCACATACATCCCTGAACTTGCCAATTCAAGGTACCACATAACAATTCAAGTCATTCAAATTGATATACTGTCACCATATAAACAATCATGGGACATGGATATATTGTCATGCTATAGCTCTAGCATGATATTGATGTTGAAGATGATGAAAACCCAGAAAAATTATGCTGCTTTTAGGTAACTTACATAGACACTTGCCCAATTCCAAGCAATTGAATATTTCAAGGATGTCATTTCTGATGAAATGGAATCTTGTAAGTGATTGTTTCCTTGGAAAATTCATTTACAAGGATTGTTTGCCATGAACTTAACAACACTATTTTGTTCCCATTATTACCTACATTTTCAATTATTATTCTTATCTATTCTGAAGTTATTCACTTTATGGAAAATCCATAATTCAGTAACTACTATTTTTGTCTTTTATTACTAATATTTTCAATTATTAGTTTAACTTCATTCACTTTATAACTGACATGATCCCTGTAATTTCCTTTTCTTTCCTGCTAACCGACCACATGTATTAATGGACAAAATTGATAGTTCTTTCCTTCATGTTCATCAATCAGAAATCATGACAAACTTCGCGTTAAGGTGAACCTGATTCCTTTCCAACAGTCTGCAGAATTGTCTCGTGCCACACCTAGAAAAGATAGGTGCACCATCTAATGCAAAGAATCTAATAAAAGAACAGAGATATTTGCATATAATAGTCACCATCTACCCATGTATCATATATAGCCCACAACCTCCACAATGCAACCTCTGATATTTTAGAATAGATAGAACAGAAGTTTTTATATAGAGCTGCTATGGTATATGGCCGGTGGGGATATACTCTAGTCCAAATCTTAGATCATGTTGCTAACTTGACAATTATTGGAAAGATACAATGGAATGCACAATGATTTTTGTGGAACACCCCTCTTGACTATTACTGTTACCTTATACAGGTTCTTTCTTTCTCCTTGTTACCATAACAACATGATCACTTCAAAATTTGACTGAATCTGAGTTTGAATCAACTTAGATGAAAAGTAGTTTGATACAAACATAAGACGTAAGAACCGAAAAATAGCTGTCCTGGTCAACTCAAACCCCATATTTGAGTCTTTAGACCAATGCTGTTACACTATCAGGTCAACCATGCACATATGGAAAATACAATAAAATAAAATAAAAGAGCAACATTGAAACACTGAAGGACAAAGTGAAGATACCCAGGATAATATCTGTGTCTCATGGTAAAATCCCTTCGGCATGGTGGGTCGCAAGGGTCTATCTATCAATCTACAAATAAGAACCTGCATCCAACCAAGAAGAAATTAACACTAGGTACTAGTGAAATAAAACATTAGCACCCTTTTCAGGCAGCATTACTAAAAAAAGGTCTACTTCGAGTTATAAACCCAAATCATGATCTTTTCTACCTCATGATCTTTTGCCCTGCCTTCTCTTTTGAAGAAACCACCACTAGAGATCAATGTCAAAATACATCAATCAGAAGAAACTGAGTAAAGAAAATGATATTGGCTAAGATTTCTTATGGTGCATATAGTAACCAAGAAAAAAAAAAATTCCACACATTTTTCTACACAAGTAGACTACACTACATTTATTCTTCATATCTTTCCATAAAACTACCCCATCTATTTTAACTTTATTCATGTTATGCTTAATCGTTACCCCTATCATATCACATCGTTAAACTATTTCCAAAGATTTTCCGCCAATTTTTTTCCAAGATAGAAAACCCACCTCTAAATTTTAAAGGGTAAAGATTAACATACCTTGTGCGACCAGCAGCAGAGAAACGCTCTTGATAATTTACTGAGAGAGGGAAGAAATCAGAAGGCTCACTGGGAACATCAGCCAAACAAACAGATGTGTAGATAATCTGTAGAAGCAAGAATATAAGTATTTACATTTGCAAGCACAGTGTTGTGTATTTGCCAAATGAAGCTTTTTTAATCATAAATCTAAACCAGTGCAGCATATGAAGTATCGCAAGCACATAGAACATGATATTCAGGAATGGTATTCTCCTGGATTAGAGCCAATCTTCAATGTTTTATTGAAGCTTGGCTCATTAAGGATATATTCATTAGTGAGAAGATGAATATAAAGCTACTTCTATTTCCACCACTTGCCACCAACATAAACCTCTCATAATTAAATATATCTTCCCTAAGGATATCAAATTTCAAATTATTCGACTAATTGTTATGGTTTAAAGAGTTTATCATGGCTTCTATCTTTGCTATTTACCATTGAATATTTAGAGAGAGAGAGAGAGAGATCCTGAAGCATGTATCATTCTCCCAAGGATGATGACCAGAACTAAGACTCAGCACAAAGAATATCTACTGCATGTGAAAGAATTATCTATCACAAGAAAGAAGAAAACATGTATGCATAAAGAGATATCGGCAACTCACAGTTTCACCATCTGTTACAGTAACAGCACCACTAGCTTGTCTTCCAATATGGCCTGTCTCAACCACGATCTAGAACAATAGAGTAGCGTTGGTGTATATTAGAAGAAAGTATTAAGATAGGTGACCATATTTTCCTTGAGAAGTTGCTAGAAGCAAGCTACTCTTAGTCGACTCTAAACCTAGCATGGCCACATTTCTTCTAAGGTAGAAGCAAACTTGGAGAGGCTTTTCTAGCTTGTTTCCCGAGAATAATTGAGAGAAGTACTCACGTGTCTGTCCCCAAAGGGGATCTTAACTGAGTAAGGTCGTGGTAGGCCATTTCCCAGATCGATTGAATCGCTCTGTTTGGACTCCAGAGAAGCCCTGGGTCGGGATTTGCGGGAGTTCTTTCGACGCGAATACGGGAATATCGCACGGATGAGCGGCACACTGCAACGTGAGAGACAGCGAAAGGAGGAGAAGGAAGAAGAAAGTCTGGGAATACAGAAACGGGGTTGGAGAGAGGGAAGAGACAGGCTTCCATGAAAGCTGGGACCTCCGAGCATTTTGTTCAGGCGGAGTAAAGAGAGAGCAGCATAGCCGCCGAGTGTGTTTCCCTGTAACTTTATCCGCCCGGTTTTTAAGCTTGAGAAGACGTTTTCACTGTTCAAAGGATTTCAACCGCTTCCAGAATTTTGCAATGGCTTAGCAGACGTAAATCAACATTTCTCTTTATTCTGTCTGAAATTATTTTGAAAATTATCTAACATAACAAGAAATTAAGAATTAAAGTCTAAAGATTTCCAAATTATAAGCTTGAAAATTATTTGATTGTAAGTATTGACACAGTACATTTTTTTTTTTTTGTCGATCAATGCTAACTATTAATATTATTTTGTTGTTCGATGAGGTAATAATTTTTTTTTATTCATGTATAAATACACGTCAAGTCCTCACAGCACTGAAGAATTAAATAATATCTTCATCATTAAAGAGAATTAATACTACCAATGAGGGGACAAGGGTCGAACACTCAACCAAAGGGCATTAAAGTCTCGTTTTGGCATTAAGTTTAATGAATGCTTATGGCTTATCCATTTCTAAAACAAGATAAATTGAATTTCTGTTTGGGAAATATTATAGCTTATGAAGATGTTTATTACTATTTTTAGATAAAAAAAAAAACAGTTTAGAAGTGCTTAATACAGAAGCTTCAAAATATCACTTTTATTAAAAATACTCATCCACTTTTTCTTAACCAAAAGCAAAGCAGCTATGTTTTATTAAAAATACTCATCCACTTTCTCTTAACAGAAAGCAAAACAGCTAACCAAAACATAGCTTAAGTTCACATGCTTTACCAGGGCACGGTGAAGCTAAGTACCCATTCCTTTCCTAATGCACTTCCATACAGCTTAATTGATTTTATGTCATTTATGACATTTCATATATCCGTTGTTTGAAAAATATTTCGTTTTAAACTTATGTCGTCTATCTAATGACCCGTCATGGCAATGGGAGAAAGAACAAAAATAAAAAGTATCAAATTTTAAAATCCGTAAATGGAAGAAAATAGGAGAAGATGTTGAAGTATTGTTCATTGAAACTCTAGTGCACTGGCACAGAACCTATTTTTATTTTTAAAAAAAAAAAATTATGACACTGTTTATCCAGAGCATGTTTGGGAAGCAATAAAATTTTTGGAGAAAAATTTATAGTGTAAAATTTTTTTAAATTGAAGAAAATAACATGATATAATAAGAATAATAAATAATAACGAAGAATAAAGAGAATAAAATTAAAATAAATAGATTAATTATATCAGTAACTATGGAGATATAATTGAAAAATAAGATAATTATATAGAAAGATATAAAAAATAATTAAAAAATAAAATAATTATAGAGAGTAAAAAAATTTAGATAAAAAAATTTTTATTTGAAAAATTTTATGAGCATTGAAACACACTCATAGGTATATTAAATCTATAAACCAAAATTATACCATTTTGAAAATGTATACGTACTTTTTATTTAAAGGAATGATTCATTTAAAAATGACTAAAACTCTCTTATTTTTAAAAATATAAAATATTCATGTGACAAAAAATAAATAAAAATATTTACATTTTTAAAAATGATAAAACTTAATACATAATTTAAATATACAAAGTTTGTTTGAGAAACAATAAAACTTTTTACATGAACTTTTTTTTGGTACAAAAGCCTTTGAAGTAAAAGAAAACAACATAATATAATAAGAATAATAACAATGAGTAAATTAAATAGATTATTTGTATTGATAGTTGTGTAGAAATGATAAAAAATTAGAATAATTGTACAAAAAGACGTAAAAAAATATTAAAATACAGTAATTATAGAAAGTAAAAAGTTTCACATTGAGAAATTTCAGTTTGAAAATTTTTTTGGTAAAAACAAACACATCCGTTAATTAATAGTTTTATTTTAAAAATTCAAAAAATAAAAAAGAATTTTGCACCTAGGTGCACTGACGTTTCTAAACTCAGTGTCGTTAGCTATAAATTGAACAAAATAAAATATACAGGATTTCTAACGTAAATAAGAACTGAAAATACGCGGAAGAGAGTGCTCAAGAAAATACAAGGAAGATGAGGAAATTTTTATTAGGGGTTAACAATGGAAAAAAATTATTCCCCCTCCTTTTTAAGGTCAAGATTCACCAGTAGTCCCCACAGGAACATCCCCCATTCTTAAAATGATGGAACCGATGTCGATCTCTCACGATTATCTCTCTTGATTCGACGCCAGCAATGAGCTTAATTGCCAAATGGCAATCAGTGCAGATTCTTAGATTCTTCACTATTCTGAGTGTAGTGCCTGCAGGGGTGTTAATGAGCCCAAAGGCAACAGCAAGTTTCTCACTATGACGATATATGGCACTCTCCTTCTCCTCTTCAGCCATGTCATGGAGCACCAACCCCAAATCGGGTTCATAACCCAACGCTTTAATCCTTTCAGTCAACTCCTCTAATTTAAGCAATATCTCTTTGCTCTGAGGGTGAGAAAAATCACCAGCAAGGAACTCATTAAAAGACTCCCCTATCTCAACTGAACTACAACCAGGTTCTTTTTTAATCCCGTTCTGCTTCATCATGTTCCTCACTTTAGTAGCATTGTCCCATTGGCCCTGTGATGCATAAATATTTGAGAGAAGAATATAGTTTCCTGAGTTCATGGGGTCCAATTCAATGACATGTTTCACCACATACTCTGCCAATGTAGTATGATTGTGGATCCGACAAGCAGCAAGCAATGCCCCCCACACAATGCTATCTGGAGCTATAGGCATTTTTTGGATCATTCTCAATGCTTCAATTAAGCGGCCAGCACGCCCGAGAAGATCAACTGTGCAGGCATAATGTTCCAAATTTGGTTCAATTCCAAACTCCTGACTCATGCTTCTGAGATACATCAGCCCTTCATCTACTAAACCAGCATGGCTACAGGCTTTTAGCACACCAATGAGAGTAATAGCATCAGGTTTCACTCCCTCACTTCTCATCTTCTTAAACAACTTTAATGCATCTTTTCCTCGCCCATGCATTGCAAGACCTTCAATCATGACATCCCATGAAACTCTATCCTTCTCCTGCATCTTCTCAAAAACTTTTTCTGCATTTCCTATATCCCCACACCTTGCATACATCAGAACAAGATTAGTACTGACAAACTGGTTACAAGTTAACGAGTTCTTCTCACTGTACAAATGAACCCATCTGCCCAGATTCAGAGCTCCAGCATCTGCACAAGCAGAGAGAATACCGACTGCAGTAACTGCATTTGGCTGCATACCCTCTACCTGCATTTGATGAAACCAAGCCAAGGCCTTGTCCCACTGCCTGTTTTGCACATAACCAGAGATCATTGAGTTCCATGACACCACATTTCTTACAGTCATGTTGTTAAAAAAAGCCTCTGCCATTTCGGAATCACCAACCCGCATTAACCCACCAATCAAAGCATTCTGAGAGACCAAACTCCGCTCGGTCATCTTATTAAAAATACGCAATGCAGCATCCACTGACTCAAATTTCACATACATATCAATCAAACCATTCTGAACTAAAATGTCTGATTCAAAACCATGCTTAACGACATGAGAGTGAATCTGAGTCCCTTGTTCAACAGCCAGCGCAGAACTGCATGCCCTGCACAGAACAGTGAAACTAAAGCCATCTGGCACCACCCCTTCACCCAGCATATCAATGAAAAGCAACAGGGCATGACGTCCAAACCCTTCGAACTTAGAATATCCAGCAATCATCGAGTTCCACGACACCAGCGTTTTCTGCAGCATTCCATCGAACACCTGCCTCGCGTCAGACAGCGACCCGCAGGAAGCATACATGTAGAGAAGCGAGTTCAACGCAAACAAATTACGGGCGAATACAAAACCGTTTTTGATGACATGGGCGTGAATCTGCATGCCTTGTCGTAAGGATTTTAGAATAGAGCAGGCCTTGAGAAGGGAAGGGAAGGTGAAAAGATCGGGAGACACGCCATGGTGGAGCATCGAGGCGTAGCGGAGGAGGGCTTGCTGCGGCTGTTCGTTTTCGACGTGGGTTCGAATTCTGGTATTCCATGCGAAGGGGTTGGTGGAGATGCTTGCGGATTTGCGTGGATTGTTGTTTGAAGGGTTTGGGGAGAGATTGGGTGGTGTCGTTCTTGAAGGGCTTTTGTGGGTAGGCGCAACGAGGTTTGAAGGGGGAAGGACCGAAAGCATTTCTCTGCTTTATTCGTTCGTTCTCATTTCTTGAATCATCGTCTGTCTTTTTGAGAAAGCCTTCCTCCAAAATACACACTAACAAGGAATGGTTGTTTTCTTAAAATGGAATACAGAGCCAAGAACAAGGCACAGAGGCCTATATTGATGCGTGCAGAAGTTAGGAGCGCAGAGATATTCATCGCTGTCCACAGCAAAAGAAAGGCCTAGGCATCATTTAGCTCATGAACAAGGACAGGAAGTCTTCTATTTCTCCGTTAAGCAATGGCATGACACATACAGATAATATAGAGCAATGCTGACTCCAAATAAGAGAAGTACTGAAGCTTTTCGATCCTTCCGCGACGCGAGGGAAAGAGATGGGATTCGTGACAGGGAAAATGCACTAGAAAACTCGATGCGATGGGAATTGGATTTTCATTTCTCGCCCTGCATCCTCCGGTTCTTGCGATTTCGGGCGAGCCGTAGAAACTACAAACCTATCATCGCCTGTCTTTTGTTGGCCTGATTTCAAGCTGTTTCTCCGCGTGTTGAACGCTCGGATGTCCGCCACAATGCATACAAATAAACGGGATTTTTGGTATTCGATAATTTTTTTTTTAAAGAAAGATGTTTAGTTTTTGTAACTTTCTAATATAAAACTTTTCAACCCCATAAGTATCTTAATTTTTTTTATTATTTTTTCATATATTCTTATATAACTATCAACAACTAACTTATTTATTTTAATTTTATTATCTTCGTTTTTAAGACTCTTTCTATTTTAACTTTATTACATTTACTTCTCATATTTACTCCTATTATATCTATAGCACCCGCCGCGAGCGCTACGATGGACTCAGAATGGTTTTCCTCGTCTTGAAAATTTGGATTGTGTTAGACAACAACGTGAGCTTAGTTTTCCTGCATCCACATGGGATAAAACGTGTTAGGATTCACGGTCTTTAGATAAATCTGGCATATGGGCGTTTTCTCGTGATTTTGGTAGCATAACGGCTAAGACGGGGCTTTCCATACACGGGTCAAGTCACAAATCCGGCAGCATAACGGCAGCATATTATGCTGGGATTCGTGGACCTGCGTGCACCCGCCTTGTCGGGGCATTAACTCAAACACACACAAAAATATAAAGAAAATGGAGTCGTCACTGATCTTTAAAGGGAGATCAGCCCTTGTTTAGTGAAATAAGCACTAGTCGTACAGAGTTCGGATTCCGACCTTCGGATTGAATCAAATATAGTGAAATCTGCTAACCCGAGGCAGTTTACATGAGTGTGGAAAGGGAAAATAAAAGGTTTGAGAGAATGGGAGAGATGGAAAGAGGGAACGGGGAAGAGAAGTTTGGAGCTCATGGAGCGGGAAAAGCGGGATACCAAAGCGTTGCTGTAGACTCCCGTCCTCCCCTTTGAGATGCCTCTCTTCAAGTGTCTAAAGTGAGGGGGGTGCTCCTCCTTTTATAGGTGTTGGAGTGGGCTTTGGGCCACTTGGGTTCATGGACTTGATCCATGGGCTTGAACTTAAGGTGAGAGTATGGGTCTTTGGCCTCTTGAGGTGTTGGACTTGGTCCATGGGCTTGAGCTTGATGTAAAAGCATGGGTCTTGGCCCACTTGAGGTGTTGAACTTGGTCCATGGGCTTGAGCTTAGTGGGCTCATTCCATAGTGGGCTAGAGCTTGACTAAGCCCGTTGTTTTGGGTGGGCCGTTGTAGAGACCCGAAGTTGTAGAGAAGCCTGCTTTTGAGGCTTAGTGGGCTGCATTGTGGAGCTCGTTGAGGTGGCCTGTAGGAGTTTCGCTCTTGTGGGCCTAGTCTGGTTGTTGAAGAAGCCTGCTTCGAGGCTTGGTGGAGCTTCGCTCCTGTGGGCTGAGTTCGGAATGACCTTTTTAACTTGCGAAACTTCCTTTTGCCTTGAATTTGCCTGAGCTTGAATCTCATTCTAATTTATCCATTTTTGACCCTAAGAGTGGGGTGTCAACAGTTGTCCCCCTTTGCCAGAAGCGTCTTGATGGTGAATGGCAAAATGTCGGACACCCCTTTTGGCATTGACCTAAACACTCTTTTCTTTTCCCCCTTTTTTTCTCTTTTTTTTGTTTTTTGTTTTTCTCTCTCTTTTTTGTTTTTATTTTTTTGTTTTTTTGTTTGTTTTTTGTTTTTGTTTTTTTGTTTTGTTTGTTTGTTTTGTTTGTTTTTTGTCTTTTGTTTGTCTCACAATTTTTGTGAAAAAGATCTCTGCAAGCTGTCTTGTAAAACTTGTGAATCAGTTAACTCACTTTGTTTTCCTCTTGAGCCTAGGCCCTCTTTTTTTTGTAATTTTTGGAATTCGTTGGGGTCATTTGTAATTCTTTCGATTTTTAGGGCTCGATCGCGGGTCCCATATTTGGTTATTCTTTTCTTCTTTTCCGCCACTGCCGTCGCTGACGCTCAGCTCGCCTCTTCCACCCTTGCCGACGAGATCGCTGCTGTCATTGGTTGTGTGGCTACCATTGATGGTTCTCGCATCGCTGCCTGGTCGTCGCCGTCATTATTGTCGTCTGGCTTTCGGCTTATCTTCTCCCGCACCAGCCATTGCTGTCGGGGCTTCTCCTTTGATTTCGGCTGCCGCGACTACCTCCTTGAGATGTGTCGTTGCTGCCGCCACTGAGGTTGTCGTGCTTCTGTGCCACCAATTTTCTTCGTTCCCGATCATCACAGTGAGATTTGCTTGTTGTCGCCGGGCTTTCTTCCATGTTTCAGGTGTCCATTCATTGCTGTTGCCGTCGTGTTTGCTGATGCCGGCCAGATTCTGCTTTTAATGTTGTTGATTGCTGTTTCTTCCGGCCGTTGCCATGGGTGCTGCTGTTGGGCCGTCGTCGTGCCACTGTCATCTGTTCATCTTCCTCCTTCGTCTTTGACCGCGCCGTTCGTCGACCATCGTTGCCTCCTGTTTGGGTTGCGCTGCCACTGTTACTATCGTTGCCGGTTGCCGTTAGCTTCGCCATCTTCTCTCTCGGCGTTAGTTACCATTGTCGGGGTTTCTTCTTGGTCGCTAGCTTGTTCGTGTGAGACGCTGCCGCTACTACTGTTGCAGCCCAGCCATCGTTCTCCTTCTCCGGCCATTGTTACTACCCTTGTTGCGACTGTTGTGCCACCGCCGTGCCCAGGCCTTGTTCTGTCTTCTTCGGCGAGCTGCTCGAGTTAGGTCGTCACTGTCCCCAGGCTGTTGCCGAGGTTGCTGCACCCCCGTCGGGGCTTGGGTGTTGCCGGACATTGCTGGGCTCTGGTAAGTTCGTTTTTTTTTTAATCTTTCGCTTGCTTTCTGTAACCCGTTTGTGCCAAGGATTTGTTATCTGATCTGCTGACTTGCCATTACTGGGATTTCTGAAGTGCTTACAGCGGGCTTGTCTTGGACACTTTCTCTTCTCTTGGCTTGGATAATTGCTTTCCTTTCTGCCTGTATTTCCTTATATTGCTGCTTTGTGAAAAAGAATGCCTTGGAGTCATTATAAAATTAGGAGATCCTTTCTTGTTATAATTGAGCCAGTATTTGGAAGCGATGGTTTTTGCATTTCCTTCATTGAAATTTGACGTAGGCGGCGCTTTCCATTTCTTACAGCGGGTCCATTGCTAGGATAGAAGATAGAGGGTAGCCCCTATATGCCTTTGTCTTTTGTCATGTGATTGGGTATCCTCTTCATGTGACCAATTGTCCTTTGTGTTTTAATTGCTGAAATAACTTCCAGAAAGGAATATGGCTTGTGTTCTCGAGATAGAGCAGTGCGGCTTAGACTCAATGAGCCCGGTGGATCGGCGAATATGCCTATTGAGATTTCGGATGATGTGGCGGGACTTGGCAAGAAGACTTCATCCTCAAAGGCTATGGCCGCGGCTGCTGGCGAGATGCATTGGAGATACTCCATCTCTTAAATTGTATTTTTTTGTAAATCCAAATGCTAGGGTATCTCCTTTTTTTGGATGTAAAGTCGTGTGAATATTGGTTCATTTGTTTGGAAGACCTTCTCTTCCTTTGCTTTGGATGCATGTATGTGATATTTTGCTTTTGCATGACATTAATCTTGTAAAGCTCTTGTCTTTGATGTATCTTGAGATGTTTTAATCCTTTGTAGGCTGTAGGCCATTGAGAATTCTGCATAGGGTTGCGGTGTATCCATTATATATATATAGACCTAAAAACTTTCTAGGTCTGTCAGTGTCCTCCTTGATTTACACGATCCGCCTGCTGAAATCCGGATTTTGCAAGTGCAGTGCCATACTTCCCGGATTTTGCATGATTTTTCCGCGCTGCTATATATATATAGACCTAAAAACTTTCCAGATCTGTCAGCATCCTCTTTGATTTCCGCAATCTGCCTACTGAAATCCGAATTTTGCGGGATTTTGCGAGTACGTTTCCATACCTTCCTGATTTTGCATGATTTTTCCGCGATCCGCATGGCAGAAATCCAGATTTTCAGTGTACATGCTGTACTTCCTAGATTTTGCGCGATTTTCTTGTCCATCTGGCTCAAAATCTCTTCATCATGCTTTCTGCACTTGCCTTTCATCATTTTTCTTCAGAACTACCTGCCCCCATGCTGCGGAATGATATAATTATATTTTTTTCCACCTTTTGCTCTTCAGCCTTTATTTATAATTTTTCTTTTGCCGCTTGAACTTAATGGTTCTCTTGCATGCGGCTTTGGTAAGCTGTTTCTTGTATATGTTATCTATTATGGCTGGCCCGCTTTTGTTGAGAATTGGCTTGAATAATTTTGAGATTAACGTTGCCCCCAATGAAATATTATTTTCACTTGCTATTGGCATTTTTGCTGCCAAGCTTGATGGAAAGACTGTCTGGTAGCCGTTTTGAACTATCCCTTGTGGATGTGTTGATGAAGAGGTATTTGTGACTGTGGGTTGATAGATGATGGTTGTGTGCCCTGCGCATTCTACGGCTTCTGGGGCTAACTTTATTGGCTGTTCGACTTCGTCGACATTGCCTGTGTTGATGATGGTTTGTTGAGGCCTTTTAGATGTCTCTACTCGATTGTCTGTGTGAGGGATAACTTCATTCGTGACTTGTAGATGGTCTCTTCCATTTAGCTTTTCTTGTGCAAGAATTTCTCGAACTTTGTGTTCTTTGGTTAGCACTTCCTTTTCTGAGGTGTTTGTCCGTTTTGTTAATAAGATTAATATTTCACCTTCCGTGTCCGGGCATAGTTGTGTAGATGATGATGACGATAACTGCTTTAGAGAAGTGTAAGGGGCTTTGAGATTTTCTTCTGCATTTTTAGATTGTGGGCATGTTGGTTGATTGACTGGAATGAAGATGTTTTCTGGGAAGGAGTGAGGCAAAATTGATTGGCTCGCTACTTTGGGTGGAACTCCTGGGTTTGTAAGAAAAGTATTGGAAAATGTTCTTTGAACAACAGGGGATTTATGCAAAATAGGATTATCTTGTGTAGACTTGACAGGTTTTCCCAATAAAATGACAGGCTCAACACATTTTCTTTGTGGGACAATAGAGTTGGAATTTCGGCCTTGTAAAATGATGGGGGCATTATGGGGTTGGACTTTTGTTATAAAAATAGAATGGTCAAAGGTTTTGGCATTACCCTTCGCAAAATTGACTTACACGCCAATGTCCACTATTTGAGATGTTTGACTTGCTTATTCAGGATGAATAACATTCCCCTATTATGGCCATGGGGAGATGATGTCATATCTGATTCTCGCCTCCACTTGGTCCCCGACTTAGAGGAGTTGAGTAAAGTTGACATATGGGTGAAAGATGAGGTAGCCCAAGATGCTCGGGTGTGCTGAATTGATGATTATGGAGATTTGCTCGTCCAATGACAACAGGCTTTTCATCTTCACCGCTAAGGCACGCCATCTAGCCACGTACTCTCAGAATGTTTTATCCCCTTTTTGCTTGAGCGCTTCTAGATTAACCTTTTTAGGAGTCGTGTTTAGTATATATAAAAAGCGGTCCATGAAAGCCAAGGAGAGTTGTTCCCATATTTTGATCAACCAGCAATTAAGTGATGTGTACCATTCCAGGGCGTCTTTTTTTAAGCTATGTTGGAATAGCCTTACCAAGACTTCTTCGCTTTTTACCAAGGGGTATAGGATGCTGCAAAATGCCTTGAAATGAGCCCTTGGGCATGAGTCTCCTTCATATGCGGGTAAAGCTGAGATTTTGAACTTCTCGGGTAACTTGATGTCGATGAATGGGCATAGATCTTCCATTTTAGCCAAGGGTAGACCCTCTCCCTGATGTTGTCTGATTCGCTCTTCCGTTTCTCTTAGTTGATTTTGGAATTGCCTCTTGATGTCTTGGATTTCATTGTGGCCTTGCTCTGAGACCACCTTTTATTCTTTATAGTGATCGTTCCTTGACTTGTGGGAAGATTGTTGAGTTCCTCCGTCTTGCTCCATGTTCGGGTTTTGAGAATAAAATGGTGGTGTAGCCGTATTCTAGCCACCACTTAGAGGTTGCCTCATGTTTGACAGAGCTTCTTCCAACTTTTGCATCCTCTTGTCCATGACCACCATATAATCTTCAATGGACTGTTTGAGCTGGTGATCTCGATCTTCATAGTATGAGGATTGCTCGGACTCCATCCTAGCTCCTCTCAATCTGGTAACCGCGAGGCTTCAATTCACGGTTGACTGGCTTTGCCTTCGAGCTATGGTGAAGAACCTGCGCAATCAATGAAAATGGTTAGCACTTTTAAATAGATAATAAAAAGATCAATCTTTGGATGGATGCTTGGAGGTCCAGGTCCTTTTGAGTTCTTTGCAGATTTTATTTATTTTTAAGTTCCGCGCGTGAGAATTTTCGAGGTCCACGGGTTGTGTTTGCCTGAGGCGTCTCTAGGAAAGTGACCAGTTCGCTTGAAGCCTTTTTGAAAAAAAGGATCAGTTCTCTTAAAGCGTTTCTGGAAGTGTGACCAGTTTGCTTAAAAAGTCTCTGGAGGGAAGACCAGTTTGCTTGAAGCGTTTCTGGAATTGTGATCAGAAAACACCCAGGTTATGAAAAAAAATATGATTTTTACGCCAGATTTTTTTAGCGTTAATTGATTTTATATTTCTCAGAGGTCGTTTCTTTAGGTTCGTTTTGCGTTCTTGGACAGTTACAAGTCGTGGTTCAATGGTTACCTCCCTTTGTGGGTTCCTTGTTGTTCAAGAGCCAAACGCCTCTAGACCTAAAAACTTATCAAGTTTTTGCGCGATTTGGGCAGAAACGCCAGAAACTCGCTGCCGGAAGACGGAAAAGCTCCGGGAACTCACTGTTCAGCGAGGAAGAAGCTCCGATTTTCAAGTTTCTGTCTCCCTTATGCCCAATGTAGACCAGCAACGCCGTCCCCAGCGGAGTTGCCAAGCTGTAACACCCGCCGCGAGTACTACGATGGGCTCGGAATGGTTTTCCTTGTCTTGGAAATTTGGATTGTGTTGGACAGCAATGTGGGCTTAGTTTTTCTGCATCCACATGGGGTAAAATGTGTTAGGATTCACGGTTTTTAGATAAATCTGGCATACGGGCGTTTTCTCTTAATTTTGGCAGCATAACAGCTAAGACGGGGCTTTCCGTACACGGGTCAAGTCACAAATCCGGCAATATGATGGCAGCGTATTATACTAGGATTCGTGGACCCGCGTGCACCCGCCTTATCGAGGCATTAACTCAAACACGCATGCAAAAATAAAGAAAATGGAGTTGCCACTTATCTTTAAAGGGAGATCAACCCCTATTTAGTGAAATAAGGCACTAGTCATACAGAGTTCGGGTTCCGGCCTTCGGATTGAAGCAAATATAGTAAAATTTGCCAACCCAAGGCAGTTTACATAGGCGTGGAAAGGGAAAAATAAAAGGTTTGAGAGAATGGGAGAGATGAAAAGAGGGAACGAGGAAGAGAAGCTTGGAGCTCGTGGAGCCGGAAAAGCAGGACGCCAAAGCGTTGCTGCAGACTCCCATCCTCCCCTTTAGGATGTCTCTCTTCAAGTGTCTAGAGTGATGGGAGCGTTGCTGCAGACTCCCATCCTCCCCTTTAGGATGTCTCTCTTCAAGTGTCTAGAGTGAGGGGGGTGTTCCTCCTTTTATAGGTGTTGGAGTGGGCTTTGGGCCACTTGGGTTCATGGACTTGATCCATGGACTTGAGCTTAAGGTGAAGTATGGGCCTTGGCCCACTTGAGGTGTTGGACTTGGTCCATGGGCTTGAGCTTGGTAGACTCCTTCCATAGTGGACTAGAACTTGGTGGGCTAGAGCTTGGCTAAGCCCGTTGTTTTTAGTGGGCCGTTGTAGAAGCCCAAAGTTGTAGAGAAGCCTACTTCTGAGGCTTGGTGGGCTGCATTATGGAGCTCGTTGAGGTGGTCTGTAGGAGTTTCGTTCTTGTGGGCCTAGTCTGGTTGTTAAAGAAGCCTGCTTCGAGGCTTGGTGGAGCTTTGCTCTTGTGGGCTGAGTTCGAAAGAGTGTGTTTAGCTTGCGTGAACTTCCTTTTGCCTTGAATTTGCCTAGGCTTGGATCTCTTTCCAATTTATCCATTTTTGAGCCAAAGGGTGAGGTGTCAACAGTATCATATTATTTTCTTTCTTTCAAAAACTTTTACACTAAAAACTTTTATCTAAAATTTTTTTTCATTTTTAAACACACCCTTAGTATACAATATTTTTAATGATGATAATGTAATATAATATGAATAATAATTAAGATAGTTATACAAAAAATTATGAAGAAATGATCTAAAAGTAGGTAGTTATACATAAGGATGGGAAGTAATAATTTTTCGATTAGAATATTCACAATCATCTCAATTTATATTATAATCTAACTTTAAGATATCCTTGCGATTTTCAATTCAGATATAACATGCTCTTACCTATTAACCTAAGAGATATATAAGCTCTCACCTAATAATCTAGGAGACAAAGCTACTATGGAAGGATGTTGCTGCCACCAATCAGGGGCTTTAACATAGTACACCCGAGCGCTTTAACTCATTTTTTATATTTTCTTGAAATTTTTTATAAAATTATTAATCTAAGTATATTTAATATGTATATTATTTTTACTATTTCCAGAGTATTTTAGATATTTATTTTTTATTTTTGAAAATAAGTGGTATTTTAAAATTTTAAAATTACCTAAAATGCCGCTGATTTTAAAAAATCAAAAATAAATATTTAAAAAACTTAAAAAATAATAAATTTTGATACGTATGTTAAATACACTTAGATTAACAATTCTACAAAAAAAATTCAAAAAAATAAAAGAAAATGAGTAAAATGCACCAGGGTGGGTGCACTTAGCCCCAACCTGACCAATCAAATGCTGCTTTGTATCATGGCAGACATGAGCGTTACCAAACCACTGTGAAGAAATAGTTGAAAAACAGATAATTGTACAGTAAGGAAAGCTCTACATGGAAAAAAAAAAAATTGATAGCCTGTATGGAAAATTTTTAGTCATTGGCAAGGCACTCAAAATAAAACAAATATACCTACTTAGAAAGAGTAGATTTGTTTTTTTTCTAAAAAAGGAAAATTATTACGAGATATTAAATAAATATGAAAGGGCAGAAAAAGTGGTTTGATCATTTGCACCACAATGACAGTAAAATAGACGGGGCTTTTTAATCAGAAAAATGATGGATTGCATTACACTATCATAAGAGTTAAGAGAGAGAAATAAGTTTGATCTAGGATAGTCTGCTTGGAAATTAGGAAAGTGGCGGGGAAAATGGAATTTAAAAAAGAAAATAAAATGAACGAGAAAATAGTTGAGCTTTTTAGATTAAGATAAGGTTCATAAAAAATAGAAAGGTCATGCACGATTGAAATGGTTTTTAGTGTTCTTTGTTTACCTGGACCTTGTAGAAATATTTAAGTTCAAAATGATATTTTCGATACATGATTTATGGTTATGCCAGTAATTAAATAGCAAAAGTGATTTAAGTTTCTTATTGACGAATATGAGCATTTATAAGAACAAAATAAAAAATGACCTACTTCGACGGCTGCTGCTGCCGCCATCGGCCCATCACTCTTACCGGTGCAAACTTCAATGGATAGGAATGGCCGTCCAGTAAACTCCAAGAAGTCACCGACATTCGTGGAGCTCTGAAGTGCTGGCTGCACAGATAGGAAAATTCAGACAGAACAAGCTGCAGCTTGTTTACGCACTTCCCAGCTGCAGACGGATGGAATTCTATACACATGAAAAAATGTGACGTTGAATGCTTTTTATGCTAAAACCAAGGCTGCAGTGCTTAGCCTCATATATCAATTATGATTGTTCATCTGCTATGGATATCCAATTCCGGAAAGTGGAAAGGGGTATCAAGTGATCCTTTCGAACTTCAGCTTTGAAGACTGCTTTGGGAGAAGTAAAAAAATGAAAGAAATAAAAAGACCTAGAATGATGAACTTTTTAAACATCATTCAAAATTATCAGAATTATTACACATACACATGAGACATGCAACACCTCCAAACCAAATACAACGGGTGGTAATGGAGCACCTTCGCTTCAGATGTTCTATTTTGATTCTCTGACTTCCACCACATTGTTTCCAATCAAATTTCTACTTGCAGACAACAATATCAGAGGAGCAAGCCCATTGATTTCTTTATTGCACAGAGCACCATATTTCCAAGAAACCAATGAAAATGTTCACAGCACTGTCTTCATTCTTCAAGAATTAATGTGAATCAACAAGTCATTCGCTAAAGTTCCCTTCAAAAATTAATTACTCTCCACAGAACTGATCCCAATCTTGCTTAACAAATGAGTATTTATGATCGATAAAGAGCAGACCAGGTTCATAGCCAAGAAGCATGATGTATGCATTTATGGAATTCAGGGAATCTTTCATGCATCCTGAGCTATTATCAACGGCTGTTTTTCACCAGAGCAGAGCTAGATATATGGATCCTGATGCGCCACTCCCAGTCCTCAAAAAGCCCAAGCACTTTCATATCTTACATAATAACTTGTAGGTCTAGCCATGTTCTTTCAGCCTTCCTTCGGTTCCCTTATAGACTTTGATTATGACAAATTCAGTCCTCCGAGCTAGCACAATTTCCACGTCATTTTAGGGATCAAAATGTCCTTAAATGTGCCATCTTCCAGTGGCTCAGCTGCTCGTTTTATTGGATTTCATGTGCTCCACAGCAGACAAGAAAATTTTCAACAGGAAAAATTTTTAGAATAAAAATGTTTGCCTGCTAAAAATTTAGCCCTTTCCTAACCATTAATGTCGACTTTCTAAGTTTATGCCCATGCTGTCTTTTAAACTTCTCTGAGAGTTGCCCTTCCTTCGATCATTAGGTACATGGAATCAACAGTCGAGTAACAGAACTATTAGGCTGATGGCGTCAGTATGTGCATCATATCAGGATAGCTCCTCATCAAGAATAAGCTTCAATGGAAGTATGCATACACTAAAATCAATTGTGATCACCAGTAATCTCCACAAGAGCAAGTTCCTCCTTTAAAATGATGGAACCTCTTTGCATCTCTAATAATTATCTCTCGCTTCGTAATCTTTGAGATAAATTTCGTTGCAGTGTGGCAATCCACACATGCCCTCAAGTTCTTTATAACCCTTAACATTTCCCCTTCATCTGTGGTCAAGATCCCAAATGCAATTGCCAACCTCTCACTATGACCATACAACATCTCTTCTTTCAATTCATTGTCCACATTCCCCAAAACACAGCCAGTCTCAGCAACATATCCCTCTAATCTCATTCGATTTTCCAAATCCATTAGGAGCTCATAAATCTCTCTTGACCTAGGGTGTGACCGATCAAACACTAGGAAGCTGTGAATTTGACCTCTGACTTCAATTGAACTCCAACCAGGAGATTTCACCACTTTGTTATCCCTCATCATAGAACGCATCTTTGCAACTTCATCCCATCTCCCAGCCATTGCATGTATGTTAGACATGAGCACATACCAGCCTGCATTGGTAGGGTCCAACATCAAAACTTCCTTAGCAGCTCTCTCACCCATCTCAGCATTTTTATAGATCTTGCAAGCATGTAGCAATCCACCCCAAATACTAGCATCTGGCTTCATTTTCATTGTTCTGACAAGTGCTTCAGCATCTTCCAGTCTACCAGCTCTACCAAGCATGTCAATCATGCAACAATAGTGTTCTAAGCCAGGCTCCAAGCTGAACTCATCTGTCATTTTTTTGAAATATTCCCAGCCTTTTTCTACCATCCCCCTATGGCTGAACCCTGATAAGACCCCAACAAAAGTCACTGAATCCGGCCTAATTCCCCACTTAACCATGTTGATGAAAAGTGATTCTGCAATTTCAGCAAGACCATGCATTCCACAGCCAGAAATGATAGCTGTCCAGCATATGAGATCTTTCTTGGGCATCTCCTCAAAAACTCTTCCAGCTTCTTCTATGCTACCACATCTAGCATACATGTGGATGAGAGCTGCACCTAAGTAAGTGTTGATTTCCATTTTAGTCCTTTTGATTTGTTCATGGATCCACCTTCCTTGCTGTAAACCTCCTTGAGCAGCGCAAGCTTGGAGAACACTCACCATTGTCATTGCATCAGCTTGCATCTCCGACATTTGCATCTCATAAAAGATGGCCATGGCTTCATCGAACCAACCATTCATCACATACCTGTATAAGTGAGATTGGAAATGGTTGACATTTACCACTTCGCCTATGCTTAATGATAAATTCAATTTTAACAAAACTACAACCTCATAAGCATTAAAAAGTTGTCTCCCTAAAATGTTGCATGGGTTGCTTTTGAATTAGATAGGAGCTCCATTAGCTGACCATGAAGATCAATATTTGAAAACCATGTTCACTAGAAGATCATCGGTACAATTAAAGGATGAAAATTGAAGAGCAGGATTAGGAAAACTCTAACATTCAGCACTAGTCCAGTACATATCTTATTTATATCATTCAAGAGCTATCCGCCTCAATACGAGGGGAGCAGACCAGCTTATAGAATGGTTTCAGGTCTTTCATCACAGGGCTAGTTCAATTTCCATCCACCATAAATAAGAAAAGGTAGCCCTTAGTACTCACACACTGGTATTTGTTTCCCAAACTTTACCCAGGTGAAAGTGACAGCCCATGGCCAGCATTTGTGCAAACATTGATGGGTGCCAAATCAGTAAACAAATGTGTTCATTGTTTACCAGAAATTGTGAGCATTAGTATAACCTAGAAGGGAGAGGCTACCATACAGACCATACTATGGGGTGAGGTACATGTGATCTTTCAACTCAATCCATATTGTCAGTATCACAGGGCCCTTTGATGGGAATATCCAATCATTTGTATCTAAATTCTATATCATTCACACTTTTGTAGATAGCAGAAAAACATGACTTACATGTAAACCAAGTGACCTTGATATTGCCTTCAAACTGTTCACGGTATATCAATTTCTTTTGGGAATGGACCACTACATGGCATACAATATGCTTTGGGTAGTTAGAAATTCATCCACAAGATCCAATGTGAGTTAAACACAAAGCAAATACAAAAATAAAAACAAAAATAAAAATAAAAATAAAAATAAAAACAATAACAATAACAATAACAACAAGCCGACTGATCATTTACGACCGGTCGGAAATCCGGTGATTTCCGACCGGTCGAAAAATATATTTTTTTAAATTTTTTTTGAAAAATAATTTTATAAATATGTTAATCTAGTTATATTTAATCTATAAACCAAATTTTACTATTTTTGGATATGTATGTATATTTATTTTGAATTTTTAAATACAAGGGTATTTAAAAATTCAAAATAAATATATATACATATCCAAAAATGGTAAAATTTGGTTTATAGATTAAATAAAACTAGATTAACATGTTTATAAAATTATTTTTCAAAAAAAAAAACAAAAAAATATATATTTTGACCGGTCGGAAATCTTCCGACCGGTCGTAGAAGATCAGGTCTCTAACAATAATAACAATAATAATAATAATATGTCCATCTAAAGTATCCAACTGTGAGCCTTCTCACAGAGGGAGCATAATTTGACCATAAGTCTGATAAGGTTCAAACATGCCCACCTACCCACCTAGAGTGTCATATTTGGGAGCATTTATATAGATGGAGCATAATTTGAGCACTAGACTAATCGGAAGAACATAAAAGTTTCTCTCTTTACATCACTAATTTGGGAGGAGACTCAATAGATGAGGCATGCCAGAAGGCCCAAAACAAGCCTTGACCTGGATGGGGGTAAATGGTTTGAAGTTCGAACATTGGACTGATATGATGAACACAACCAAATTATACTGTTACAAGGATTGCTAGGTTATGTTTAACAACATCAATAGACTGATTGGATGAACACAACCACACTACCCAGTTACAACGACTGCTAGATTATGTGCGACAACACCAATATACACAATTCCTGACCGGTGTAAATTTTCACGAATAGCTTGCACTGCCCATGTATTTTCAACAGTGATAGCTTCCAGCATGGCTAATTCCCCTCTTTCCGCCTGTACACCTTCGTTTTGGGCAAGAAATTTGTTTGTAGTCGTGCTCGTCTTAGCCAAAAACCCTCACGTACAAAGTCAATGAAATAAAATAAGGAAGCTTACCCAGCAATCATAGCATTGAAAGTGGCTGTTCCTCTATTCTGCATTTTCTCGAACACCTCCCTAGCAAGCTTTACGGCACCGCATTTCCCATACATATCAATAATAGACGTGGCGACAAACACGTTCGAATCAAAATTCCCTGTCGTAGCGTCAATATGAATCTTCCGACCATCTGATATCGATCTTGCACCAGCACAAGCAGGCAGAACAAACGAGAAAGTGAACTCGTTGGGCTTGACACCGGAGCTGGTCATTAGGTGATACAGATGAATGGATTCACTGAAAAATCCAAGCCTCGCATACCCTTTGATTGTCTCGTTCCACAGGAATAGCGGCGGCCTTGTGATGAATTTCGTGAGGATCTGCTTCGCGGGAGAGAGGTGATTTAAGCGGATATAGGCATGGGCAACGCGAGTGAGAAGAAAGGGGTTTCTGGGGAATTGGGTTTTGAGAATTGTAGCGTGCAAGGGGCGCAGATTGAAGATCGAGGTGCAGCGGTCGAGCTCAGAGATGATATTTTGGAATGAATGCCGGCGGCATAACGAAATGGGAACTTCGGGTGTGCGTGTGGGAAGACTGCGAAGGAAGGAAGTGAGTTTGGGGAATGGGATGGTTGGAACTTCGCAGGGGAAGAGGTCTGGGCATTTTCCAGCAAACAGCTCCTCCATCGAAAATCTGGTTCTCGAAGGGAAAGTTTCTGCAGAGGAGCCGTTGCATTCTTTCCTGGGATTTTGCATATTTTTCTTGCACAGCGAAATGAATAAAACACGAAAGCATGGAAATTAGAAAACTGAAAAAACTTGTAATTAATCAAGCATTGTTTATGGTGACTCTGCATATACGTTGACATATGTTTTATTTTTTATTATTAATTATTATTTTTATCTTACCATAAATTATTTTACTCGAGCTGTGACCTCGAAACTTATGAAAAGCTAATCTAGGCTACATTTGATACGAAAACTTTTAAAGAGTGAAAGTTGTCAAATGATGTGATATGATAGGGATAATGATGAGTAGTAAAGAGGATAAAATTAAAATAGATAATTTAGTTACGTAGATAGTTGTGTAGAAATGATCAAAAA
Source organism: Annona squamosa (assembly GCA_035584095.1). Lineage (NCBI taxonomy): Eukaryota > Viridiplantae > Streptophyta > Magnoliopsida > Magnoliales > Annonaceae > Annona > Annona squamosa. The sequence goes on from JAXCLR010000073.1 coordinate 2,182,750, forward strand.
GTATGATAGTTGCATAGAAAAATGTGAAAAATGATTTAAAAATATGATAGTTACGGAGAGTGTAAAATTATTATATTTTTTAATCGTTTTTTTACATTTTACTATACAACTATACTACTTTTCAATCATTTCTACACAGCTATCCACACAACTAACCTATTTATTTTAACTTTATCCTCTTTACTACTCATCATTACCTCTATCTTATCACATAATTTGATAACTTTTACTCTTCAAAATTTTTCATTAAAAATATATGAGAGCTACTGAGATATTTTGACTTAATAGGCGAATATTTGTCCAATAGACCAAGTGTCTTTAGTTGAAAGTCTATTATTCATGTATGGAGGTGAATTTTGTCGTGGCATTTGTACTTCTATAATTTCCACAGGAGCATCCATTAGGGCATGTAGGCATTACTGTTAGGAAAAATAGATTATTAGTTAAATATTTGCAAAATAGTAAAATAGATTATTAGTTAAATATTTGCAAAATAGTAGTATAAAAATTTGTAAGAATATTTAAGATTTCAATTGTAATAACAGTTGAGGTGATATAACATATATGAAATAAAAAAAAAATACTTGATTTTTTTTAATGTATTCTCATCGATGAAGTTTATTTTTATGATAGATCAAAAGTCCACCGTTTATTTTATTAAATAATATTTGTTTTATTATGGGATAAAAGAGCATATTAATTAGAGTTGCAAGTGAGTCACATTTGCTTAAAAAAATGTTTGTCAAGGTGTAATATAAAAAATATTTAGACATATCCTATTATTCACAACCACATTAAAAATATAATAATACTTTTGAAATCATTTATGTATGTGGAATGATATTAAGCAATTCAAATGTTGAAATTACAATTTTAAAGTTGATATATATAATCATCTTAAGGTAATAATTAGATACAATAAGATTGTTATTTAATCACGTAATAATATCTTACTTTTATATTTAAAAAATATATTTTTAAATTTTTTCAGTTGAAAATCATTTTCAGCGCTTTACGATTTCAAACTTTACTTTGATTGAGAACTTATATAAATATTTAATATTATTCGAGAGTGAATATAAAAATCTTAAAATTTTTAAATTAAAATAAATTTTGGCATTATAAATATATGCATATATAGAAGATTATTATAAATATCTAAAAATTTTTAAAATATTTTTAAATAAAATCAAGGAGTTGTTACTTAGTTAAATAACAACATAATGTATATAATCATTGCCAATATTTTATTGTATCCGTCTTGCACATTTTTTGGATGGAGTCATGCATATACTTAATTTGGATAGAATAACAAGTGAGTGAATTTCGCATAAAATTTGTATTAGTGAATTTTACATTATTATCCCTAATTGGATTAGCCGAAAAAAGATAAAAGAGTTATTACATTACATAAAATTTGAGTCGTGCTTTAATGCATTTGAATATGAGACTTAACATTGTTCCACTCGTTTACGAGACACTCTGAAATGCAATAATAATGTACACAAAATATACCAAAATTTATAATTTTGGTTAGATGTTTTCTCATCTTAAAAATCAATCTTGCATGAGAAGATTATTTTTTTGATGTTACGTATGTACATATTGGATAATTTGATACTTAAATTGAAGTACGAATGAAGTACTCTTAAAAAATATTTTGATAACCAATTGCTGGTAGCACGGTTCCAGGCAATGGCAAGAAAAGGATGCTACTGGGGTTTGAAATAAGGCAGCTGTCACGTAAGAGTTTGTCTACTTTAATTTAAATTTCCTGGTTTAGGAGTATTTCAAAATTTTTCTCCTAACGTAAGGGTTGACATAAAAATTCCTCCCATATTATAAGGAATGAGTCTGACTGTAATATTAGTTGTTATAATGTATAAGTATTAATAAAAAATATCTTTTCATGAAAAAGCAAAAAAATTAAGAATATTTGTCTTGACCGAGCTAACCTTATAGGGTAACATAATCGGCTAGCTAACATAATTATAATCCTTTTGTTATAAGGTAATTTGTAAGTATATTTATTTAATTTGACTATAATCGTAATATATTCATATGGTTTTAAAAATTACAAATATTTCTCATATAATTTAACCATAATTACAAATATACTTACGTTATTACTACACTAGTACAATGTGTGATGTTTACAAAGATATACAAATTATGTAAGAATGTTTACAAAAACTAAATATACTTAATTAATTTTTTGAATTTGTAAATATACTCACATTATGATAGTGCAACGTCGTCTCCGTAACAAGATGACTTATATTTAAAATTATATTCATATTATGTTGATAGTATTTATAATTTATTAATTTATAATAAATATATTTATAATTATGACGAAACTAAGCACGCGCATTTAAAAACCGTTCTAAATGATAAAGCTAGTACACTACGGACTAGCGATCAGACGAGGCCGTCTTTTGCGTTCTTTCGTGAGACTATACATCATTAACCGCTTGCATTACGTGCCCAGCTCTATCAAATCTCCTCTGACGGCAAATCGAGTTTTAATCCACGCTTTACCACTGGATAAATCGGAATATGTTGAGTAAATCCTAATACAATGGATCCAACGTTACCCATTGGCATTGCTTGTCCTGTCTGGTTTGAAGCAATGCGATTATTAATGTAGATATGATTTTAAATTGTACTTTCGTAATAAAATTTCTAATTTTAATTTTTAATGGGTTATATGATCTGTTATTATTAAATGAAATGATACAGACATGAGTCCTTAAGAACAGCAAGCACTGGCCACGTGTACAAAATTTACAGTACTACGTAGACTACGATAAGTTAACTTTTCCAAATATTTCCCTTTCTTGCTGTTTACATTGTCGGGACGAAATCCGGAATCTCCACGCCTTTGAGACCCACGGCCGCCAAACGAACTTCACCGCCATTCGGACTTTTTTACGATAACCCTGCTGGTAGTGGTGGGATTATCACCACATAAAAAGCTAATCCAATCTTTATCTAATCTTGTTTGAGGCAAATCACAGACACTACTCCATTCAACTACAGTTTCTTACTTAAAAATTCTAAGAACGTTGCTGTCAGCCGGGCTTAATTTCTCATGAATCAGTTCCAGAGTAGGACAAGAGTCAGCGGCCGTGTCTACCACCGCACGCAGCCATAAAAGGCATCCTTTAATTGGACACATGGCACATCAATTGTTGTAATCAATTTGGATATATATGATTTATATCAAACACAAATACGGTTGGATTAGTCAATTCTTCGTGACCCGGTTGGTTGTGAGAAAGGACAAGTAGCGTGCGGTTGCAGGTTTAACCCATTGTGTGTCAATTTTATGGCTAGAAGTTATTATATCTTCTGTAAATTATAAGAGTTTATTATCTCTTTAGTAAATATGAAAGAGCTTATTGTTTTTTATGAGAATGAATGAAAGCTTATTGTTTTTCTTGAGAATGAATTACTAAACTTGATTGTAGTACAAGATGGGATGTTATTATACAACCAATTAAGAAAATATATTTGGATTAATATTTCTCAAAATTTAAAGAATTTTAAAAAGCAATATGTTCATGATCCGACAAAGCAACGAGAATTTGGAGAAATTTTCATGAGAAAAAAATTATTTGCTCGTTACCGTTATATAACAACATATTTTCCCCCTTTTTCATACTAATTTTTTGGCTTTGAAATAATTTCTTGAATCTCTATGTACAAATGGCTTCTAATCTAATTTTTTGATCCCATCTTTATAACATTTAAGTATCCTAAATAAGTCGTCGAATGAAATGTCAATAAGATGTAGTTTTAGTTGGAAAAATATTTTGCTTTCTCAAACAACTCGACTACCATTTTTAGTAGCACTTTTTTTATTTGTTAATACAAAACACTCATCCATTTTTCACATTCAAATCACATCTTATTAGATCCGATTGGATGATCACGAACAAACAGAGTATCGATATCTCGTACCACATCTCTATAGTGCATGTGTATCTTCATGATCGGATTCAGACAACGTTAATTGGCAAACATGCGTGAGGGTAACGGGGCAAGCTTGCAGCTTCAAACGCAACGCGAATATGCTGCGGTTATTCGTGTGTCGTGTCCACAGTTCTATGAATGGAATGAGTGGAAATAATATTTTCACGGAGAAACCAACCGAAAAAGAATCGACAATACGAAGGAAAGAACAATAATAATGTCGTCATGTCACGCTAATCCGATTCTGCTTCTTCGAACCCGGAATGAGGATACCGCTGCAGAATCTCTCAATTTCGTTTTTTTATGTACACGTGGCTGGGGATGGAATGGACACGTATTCGGGTGGCTTTTCACACGCGGGACACGTGCAACCCATGCCCGTGCGCGCTTGAGAGAGGTGTCCGGACTCTGGAGTCATCTTGAGTCCCGCACTAGTTTATCATCCGTGCTTCTATTTTAGCTTGGAGCTACTTTTAACAAAGATATTTATAGCTTGTATCTATTTTAACAAAGACATTTAGTCTATGGGCATGTTCGTATGGTTAAACATAAAAAAAAAAAAAAATTCAAGTCAAAAATTGAAGAGGTTTTTTTTATCAACTATTGAGCACGAATTGTTTTTTTTTTTTTTTTAAATTTATTGTAAGTAAACGCAACTGATGATCTAATATTATGAGTGTG
>JAXCLR010000073.1:2187508-2215788 GCA_035584095.1 Annona squamosa
ATTTTTATTGTTACCAAAAACACACCCTATCAATCAGTATATACAAATAATCACACGAAGAAAGAACGAAAATAACAACTCATCGTTGAAGGGAAGAACAAATCGTCAGAGTACCGAAAAACAACACTACCACCACACTGCTAGCAAAAGACTTGAAAATTACCGCTGCTGAAGAATCGAACACAGCTCGCCACTCCAAACGTGCGAATCCGTGATCCGTGGAGATGAAAAAAAATAAAATAAAAAAAACACCGCGTCGGATGCTTGGTACTGAGGCGGACAAATGGCAGAAGCCGTTGGCAGGGCCGGTTTGCACTCGAGCCGAGCTCCAACGTCCAGCGGCGTCCACGCCCGCGTTGTTTCTAAGCAAACAAGATTCATTTGATTCGCTTCCTTCGAATTCCGAGTCCCGCTCCAGTTTCTCCATACACGGCGTTGTATTCTTTTGCCACGCCACCCCCTCACCCACCCTTCGGATCCTATCGAGGCTGCCAGCACTTGTGTTTTTCGATCACGGCCCACCGTTCTCTCCCCGACCAGTTACACCTCACTGCAAAAACCTCCCAACTCTTCTCCAATTCTCCTCTCTATTTTACGTGCTTTGTCTCGCTTTCTGTTATATCATCTCTACGGGAATCTGTGCATAGCTTCTTTTCCCAACTTTTGCCTATTGGATTTATTTCAATTTTGATGAATACATGCTCCAATGTCGTTCATCCTGTAAGTTGGGTTTTCTCGGGCTGAAATTGAGCAAATTTCTTACAGCGATGGATGATCAATTCTGTCTTTCATAGGAAAGGATTTCTGAGTTTTCGGTTGATTTCTGTTGTGTTTCTCCCCTCCTTTTGCAGGCCCCTCTTTTTTTTTTTTTTCGCTGAGATAATTTCCATGCCTATATCAATCAAGTACCGAATCTTCCTTAATGTTTCTCTTCTTTTTGTAATCTTGTCTCTCCTTCTTCTGAAGAAGAACATTACCCCCGACCAGCAGTTGCATGAATCTTGGGGGGTTTCGAATGAATTAAAAGGCCCCAAATCCAATTGCTTCGCCGCCAAATTACAAAAGCCATCAGAGCCCCACGGCTACATCGACTATCGCTACATCTTCTATTGCGTCTGCGGGAGGTACCCTGTCTTGGGCTATCTCATCCTCTTCCTTTCCCTCCTTGTTCTGTTCTACATGCTGGGGAACACAGCCTCCGTCTACTTCTGCCCCGCTCTGGAGAATCTATCTAGAATCCTCAATCTCTCACCTACCGTCGCCGGTGTGACGCTGCTTTCGCTGGGCAACGGCGCGCCGGATGCCTTCGCTACCATCGTGTCGTTCATGGGTCCTGGATCCGCCCGCAACGTCGGCCTCAACAGCGTTCTTGGCGGGGCGTTCTTCGTCTCCAGTGTCGTCGTCGGAATCATTTGCGTTCTGGTCTCCCCACATCGGATTTCCATCGAGAAGCCTGGTTTCCTCCGGGACGTTTGCTTCTTGATCGTCGCACAGGCCTCCGTGCTTGTGATTTTGATCGTGGGGAAGATTTGGATTGTTGGAGCTATTGCTTTCGCTTCCCTGTACGTCGTGTATGTGGTCGTTGTCGCTGTAACTCATCTTCGAAGAGAGGAAGACGAGGAGGAGGAGGAGGAGGAGGAGATTGGCGATTTAGACAGCAACGGCCATCTTCATCGTCCCTTGCCAACGGACCCTGAATTGGGCGAACTGCGATATCCGCTTTTGGATGCGATAGAGAAGCCCAATTCCACGGATCAGAAAGCGAACGCAAGCTGCTTGAGGTGGTTTTTCATGCTTCTTGAAATGCCTCTGTACCTGCCCAGAAGACTGACAATTCCTGTAGTCTGCGAGGCGAGATGGTCTAAGCCGTATGCAGTCATCTCAGTCACGCTGGCTCCAGTGCTTTTGGCAGCGCTCTGGAAACGGGCCGAAGATATGGGCAGCCAGGCAAGCCTAGTTTTTTATGCAATTGGTGGAATGGTAGGTCTGATTCTGGGGTCCCTCGCTCTTGCCACCACCAACCGGCGGAGCCCACCGAAGAGGTTCCTCCTGCTCTGGCTCGCCGGTGGCTTTCTGATGAGTGTGGTTTGGACCTACGTCACAGCTCAGGAACTGGTGGCATTGATGGTCACACTGGGAGATGTACTTGGGATAAGCTCTTCGATACTAGGCCTGACCGTCCTCGCATGGGGCAATTCCGTTGGGGACTTGATTGCAAATCTCGCAATGGCGTTGAATGGGGGCCGAGAGGGTGCCAAGATTGCGATTGCTGGGTGCTACGCAGGACCCATCTTCAACACATTGGTAGGCCTTGGCCTGTCCCTTGTTTTATCGACCTGGCGCGCGTACCCATCCTCGGTCCAAATCGCTGTAGACGTCTCGCTCTTCGAGACAATGGGCTTTCTTGCTGGCGGCCTCTTCTGGGCGCTCCTTATGTTGCCGAGAAGGGGAATGAAGCTTGACCGTGTTTTGGGGGGTGGGCTCCTTTCTATCTATTTCTGCTTCATATCTCTCAGGCTGGGGCAGTATCTCTGGTCTCTCTGATGGTTCTTGCTAGGACGGAAGGACTTAGCTAATTAATGGAAGGGCTGGCTACTTATCCTTTAAAAAAAGTGTGAGGACATGAACTAGTGGGCCGACCATTGTTGAAGCGACAAGTAGGTTGCCATGCTTATGGTAGCCATCTTCTACTCGTAATGAGGGAGAAAATTGCAGCAGTTGTAGAGTGCTCTTATGTAAATCTCTGGGATCACGAGCTTTTGTAAATAATGTTTTGTTTGACTCTACAGCGGTTAAACAAGACAATGTTCTTGTAATTCGAACTTGCTAGGATGACTTTTTTCCTCTTTTTGTTTTTGTTTTTATCGTTTTAGTTCATGCTCGCGCTCTCTGCAGGCAAACGATAATATAACTTACGGCAATGCTAAGAAACCCCTTTTGTATAAAACTTTTAAATGTTTCTTCAATAATAAGTTATATTTTGTATTTTAAAGACAGTTTATGATTTCTTTTAAAGGTTTCTCCAAGAATAAGTTATTTTTTCGTATTTTTGAAATTTCACCATGTAAGATTGCTGCTTGCCAATTAGGCGTCTTAATTTGTGTATTTTGAAAATAAACCCTTTAAGTTTGCGTATTTTACTAAATAAACCCTATTGTTATGGAAAAATAAACTATTATCTGTTAACGGTAAAGCTTTTTTATTTTGCAATATATGCAAATCTACAGGGTTAATTTTAGAATTATATAGACACGAGTGGCCATGAGAATTTCATAAGAGTAAAAATTGTGTAGAATCCAAGAATCTTATATGGAATCTTGCTCTGAAAATGGGTAGCCTGTTAAGATATCCGCAGTTGATAAAAGGCACCGAAAGACTGAGCAGTAGGCCAGAAACGCGTTAGGAAGCAAGTCGCCGTCAACGAGGGAAACAAAAAACTATACAATCGGATTTAAACCACATCACATGAAGGTTCTTTCCACTTGCATTTTTTAAAACGGTGCCGGCTAGAAATTGTTTATATTTTCCAATTTTTCATCAGCACGCGCGGTGATGGATAGATCGATATCTTCTCTCTCTCTCTCTCTCGCGCCAACCACCCCCCCACCCAAAACAAAAATCATGCACTCTTCTGTCGTCCCCTGTTTCCCCATACCTCTATTAATTCCCAGCTAACGAGTGTAGAGCTATATACGTGTATGTATGATATATTTTCAGAACACGAATCATGTTTTTACAACTGCTAGAGGTAGCTGGATCACTCATGCAATGGCCATCTCGATCTTATTGATCCACAGAATTGGAGCAGATGACTGTGCAAGGACAACGGAAAACAGAGTATGTGATCTGTCTTGAATTGTTCTTTTTATTGGCATTTCTGCATTTCAAAGCAGAGAAGCGGATAATCCCCTGGCAAGCGGACCAAGCCTCTTCAATTCCTGCAAGTATGTCCGCATATTAATTTTTTTGAAACTCCTCCGAACTATCACCATTAGAGTTCCAAATACACTGTTTTATAATTTTTTTGGGAGATTGTGGGTGTGATTGGAAAGTAATAAAACTTTTGAATAAAAAGTTTTTCGTATAAAAATTGTTAAATTGATAGAAAATAATGTGATATGATAGAGTAATGATGAAGTGTAAAAAAATAAGGTTAAAATAAATAGATTAGTTATACGAAAATTATTAAAAATAAAATAGTTGTATATGAAGATGTGAATAAATAATTTTAAAATAGGATAATTATACATAGTGAAAAGTTTTAGTTTGAAAATTTTTCGTTAAAAACAAACATTCCCTTTATATAGAACATATATAGCTCTTTTTTCTATTAGGCCAGAAAATTTATTTATTTTTATTTTAAAATTTTTTTCATACATTTGTCATGTGTGGGCCCTACTTAGATTGATTATTTTGTAAAATTTTACATTTTTATTTTTTAAAATAAAAAAGAATGGATACATGCACCATGAGGCCAATCTAAACCCAAGATACAACATTTGGACTCCCACTCTAACTCCAATCCCGATTCATCCTTATTTCTAAAGTTTTAATCCTAACTCAATTTTAATAAATTAGGTTTTGAGTTAATAAATCAAGTTCAGGTTGAATTTGGGTGAGAATCCTAATTAATTTCATTAATCCACATTTAAAATTATAAAAATATAAAGATTATATCATTAATTTCGAACTTTGTATTAAATTACTATTTACAAAATAATATATCTAAAACTTTTTACTCTTTTCAAGGTAATTACTATGCATGATATGATAAAAGACTAATAAAAAACATATGCAACACACAATTTTTCATACCTTAGAATTTAGGTTTGGCTTTTCAGGTTAAGGCTTTAACACCCTAAGCCTAACCCAATTTTAATGTGTGTTGAAACTCAATTTCTAAACTCAAATTCCCAAAGTACAAAACCAAAAAGAATATCGGATTGGGTTAGGCAAGTTTGGATCAATCCTACCCAAGTTCCCATAGAATTGTGCAAAGAGTCTGAAGACACATGATATGAAATCGCTTATGCTGAGCAATTCATATCTGAATCGATTCCCGCTGATCGCTTAATTCGATTCAAGCAGGGTTCCTCTTATCAGAGGTAACATTTCTAGATTCTTGGAATACAAAAAAATGTGTAAAAACTCGTCTCTCAGAAAATAACAGACAACGCTTTTATATGCAGTCTATGTGAGGACACGATCCTTCTAATTAACATGTACGGCCTGGTAGAAGTCGTTAGCTGCCCTCCATCATAGGTCCAGCCTTTCCCGTAACCTAAGTTGCCCACGTGGCCTGAGCGTACGTCGTTGATTACTCGCTTGTTGAAGGGACCCTCCATCCCGCACTTGCTGTAGCTCCTCCTTAGCCCCTACTTCTGGCCTGGTCCCTCCAGCATGGTTGGTCGTATCATTCCCACCGGGGTGAGAACCAACCTAGTCCTCTAGGTTGAAATAAGGAAATAGAGAATGAATTTGATTCATAGTCCCCCCCAGTATCATCCGAGGCAGTCAGCCCTTTCCAACGGATGCGAAGTTCTGTAATGGCATTCGACCAACGAAGCACCTGACGTACAACGAGCACCCGCTTCGGCTCCATTGTAAGTTCATCAAATTAGTCCATGGGTGGAAGAGTCGTCATTGACTGAGAATCGCCCAGGCACCTTTTCAAGAGAGACACATGAAAAGTGGGATGAATCTTGCATCCAACCGACAGATCCAGTTTATACGCAACTGCACCAATCCGTTCCAAAACTTGAGAGTTTATGAGTATGATGGGGCCTGGCCGAAACTTGTTGAAAAGGTTGCAATTTGAGGTACACCCAATCACCAGGCTGGAATTCTGATTCCCGATGATGTTTATCGGCCATGTGTTTCATCCGATTTGGGCATGTATCAGATTGTCTGGCAGCAAACGCAATGTCTGATCACAAGTAGACAGCCACACATCTACATCAACTATGTTAGTCGATCTAGTCTCATACACCGGAAGCGTAGGAGGAGTATAACCATACAAAGCTTTGAAGGGAGACATGCCGGTAGTTGTGTGATAAGCATAATTGTACCAATATTCTAACCACGACAGAAGATCAAGCCAACGGTGAGGGTGCCGCAAAGTGAAACAATGGAGATGTCTCAAGGGTGTGATTCGTGACCTCAGTTTGTCTATCGGATTATGGATGATATAGGTTGTGCTATGCTTGAGCAATACCCCCTACTCTTTAAATATGGCCTTCCAAAAGTGACTGAGAAAGATGGAATCACGGTCAGAAATGATTGATTTCGGCAAGCCGTGAAGTTTGACAACATTAGTGATAAAAAACTTTGCAACATCAGGAGCTGAATAAGGATGACCCAAAGCTGAAAAGCACGCATATTTGGAGAGGCGATCCACAATCACTAAAATGATGGATTTTTCTTTAGAGTTGGGTAGTCCTTCAATGAAGTCAAGAGTAACTTCTTCCCATAAACAATTTGGCAAAGGAATAGGCTGTAACAGCCCTGCTGGCCGCATAGTGGAGTATTTGACACGATCACATGTGTCGCAAGCAGCTATTATTTGCTTGATGTGATCACGCATACCTAGCTAGTAAAAATGTTCGTTGACCCGTTTAAAAGTTCAGAAAATTCCTGCATGTCCACCTAATATCGAAGCATGGAAATAATCAAGCACCTTGGGAATAAGGTGGCTATCGGAAGGTAACACCACTTGCCTTTGTAATAAAGCAAACCATTATGCATGCTATAGTGAGGAGGACCAGGCTCTACACCCTCCAGCTGATGTCGGATTGTGGATAAGGAGGAAGACTCCCTATTCTGTTGCAAAGCCTCCTGCCATAGAGGACCGACAATGGTAGACATGTTCATTGCTGCCAACACCATTTGGCAGGACAAGGCGTCAGCCGCCCCATTCGCTATCCCCTTCTTGTACTCCACAGTAAAGTTATAACCCATGAGTTTGCTCATCCATTTTTGCTGCTCGGGAGTTAAAATTCGCTGCTTCAAGAGATGCCTTAGACTGTTATGATCCGAGTGAACAATAAATTGGGGGCCAAGCAAGTACGAGTGCCATTTCTTGACAGCAAGCACAATCACCTTGAGCTCTTGTTCATAAACAGATTGACCATGATTTGCAGAAGATAACGCCTTGCTGAAGAAGGCAACAGGGTGGTTCTGCTGACTTAACACTACACCAACCCCCTGTCCAGAAGCATCACACTCAACGATAAAAGGGATGGAAAATTTTGGAGGCTGCAAAATTGGCAGTTGACAAAAGAGCAGTCTTGATTTGGTTGAATGCGTCTTCTGTAAGTGAAGACCACTGAAACTCATTCTTCTTGAGCAATGTGGTTAAAGGCGCAGCCATCAATCCATAATGTCGAATAAAATTACGGTAATATCCGGACAGTCCTAGAAACCCCCTCAACTGCTACCCCCTCAACTGCTTCACAGTCTTGGGTTGAGGCTAATGTGCAATACAATGAAGTTTATCTGGATTGGCCTCTATTCCCTGGGCTGAAATTAAATGGCCTAAATACCCTATCTGTGAACGACTAAATTCGCACTTCTTACGATTAGCTAGAAGGTGATGTTGCTGGGGACAGGACAAGGCCAAGTGAAGGTGAGCAAGGTGAGCTTCCCATGAAGGATTGTAAACTAGTATATCATCAAAGAAAACTAAAATAAACTTTCGAAGAAAAGGCTCAAAGATTCCATTCATAAGACTTTGGAAGGTAGCGGGTGCGTTGGATAATCCAAAGGGCATGACAAGATATTCAAACTGACCGTGATGTGTTCAGAAGGTAGTCTTATTGATGTCTTTAGGATGCATGCAAATTTGGTGATAGCCCGAACACAAATCAAATTTCGAAAAAATAGAGGCTCCTACAATCTCATCAAGCAACTCATCAATAATTGGAATGGGGAACTTATCTTTTACTATCATCTCATTCAAGGCCGATAGTCCACACGCATCCTCCAGGAACTATCTTTCTTCTTGACCAGTAATACCGGTGCAGAAAATGGACTAGTGCTTGGCTGTATCCATCATTTTTGTAGCAACTCAATTATTTGGGATTCAATTTCTTATTTATGGTGATAAGGTATCTGTAAGGCCGGATGGAAGTAGGAGTGGCATTTGGGAACAATTCAATGTGGTGATTAACTTTACATAGCGGCGACAACCTATGAGGATCAGCAAACACGGCCTCAAAGTTGTTTAAAAGCTAATCAAGTTCCGCTGCTCGGCCACTGAAATCACTACCTGTAAACTATAGAGATTCCTTAACCCCTTGTAACATAAACACTTGGCACGATGACGCATGCAGTTTCCTTAGTTGTCGGTAAGAGGCCAACTAAAATTTTCAACCCTTGCAGTTGGTATTGAACCCCCTTCAAAGTGAAACTCATAATTCGTTTGACCCAATTAGATTTAATCACACCTAAACTGGATAGCCACACCACCCTGAGAATCATATCGGCCCCTCCTAATGTCAAGGGAGACAGGTCTATGTTATGACTGCCCCCTTCAATCATCACCTCCACATTCCGACAAATACCCTGTCCAGCCAAGTACATACCATTGCCTTTCATGACCCGAAACCTATTGGTATGCTGAGTTATCAATCCCAACTGCCCCCAAAAGCTAGCAATAGATAAAATTATGGGTACTCCCGTAATTAATTATGATAACCACCTCCACTCCACAGATGATGCCTTTGATCTTTAAAAGTTGGTATGCATTCATTCCTACCAATGCCTATGAAGAAATGCAACACAATTCTGGCTCGAGCAATTTGTCTGGCTCCCTTCCCAATTCGATATCTCCATGTTCTTCAGAAGAACTGTCCCGCCACTCTTGTTGGAGGACACACAACTGTTTGTTGGAACAAATATGGCCCTCGATGAACTTTTCATCACAAATATAACACAAGCCTTTCTTGCGACGGTCTTATAACTGATCTCATGACATTTTCTTTATAGGAACACTTGATCTAGATATGTTTGGTTTGGGAAGTTCCGCTGTCTTTGGAAAGAATTTCTCAGTTGCTCGAGAAACAGGGTCAAGTCGCCCCTCTCGAATAAATTTTCCCACGGGCCGACCACTGGATTTGTTCCTCATCATTTTGTTATTGAATCATTTAGCTCATCCAATTGCTTCTGCTAACGTCACTGGCCTTATCATTCGCACCTCGAACCCCAACTCCTCCCGAAGATTGGCAATGAAGGCTCTCACTAATGTCTTCTCCTTCCATCCCCAAGCACGATTTGTTAAGCTCTCAAACTCTTCCAAGTATGTCTCCAATTTTTCTTGTTGATAAATGGAGCTAATGGCCTCATGTACATCCACTTGGTTACCCTCCTTAAAACGCAGCCTAATACTTTTGCAAAACTGTCGCCATGAATCCACTTTTCGACGATGCCTAGCCCAATAATACCATTGAATCGATGCACCTTCGAGGTGATAGGAAGCCACCCGTACCTTATCTTCTTCAGAAGTATTTGTCAACTCAAACTAAATTTGGGCCCAGAGGAGCCAAGAAATAGGATCACCTGAGGAAAATACTGGAAAATCCAACCTCCCCTGTTGAAAGTTGCTAGGAAAAAATAGTGGTGTATTCATGCGGCTCTCCTTTTCTTGCTCTACCCATTTTTGATTAAGATGCAACCTGCCAGCTCGATCCTCGATCCTCTTTCAGCCTGTTTCCCCATCCTCAGCAAATGATGAATCCACGTTTGATAAGGATGCCTCACTATTCGATGACCAACATGACAATTTTTTCTTATCCTTATTAGAATCAAAGAGCAAATTCATACTCGTTTGGAGATCTTTGAGTTGTTGGATCACACTCAACATCTCCTTCTCTAGAGACGAAACCTGACGATCATGGCCTCTCCTTTGATGCTCACTTGCAAATCCATATTCGCTTTCCACCGTCGCGTTATGCTGCTCAATCCCCGCAGAAGTTCCTTCGGCCATGAGTGTCAATGGAGCAGCCCTACGTGAATGTCACTCGCGTCGCGCCAGCCTACTCGATCTGTGCTTTAATGCCAGATTGATATGAAATCGCTTATGCTGAGCAATTCATATCTGAATCGATTCCTGCTGATCGCTTAATTTGATTCAAGCAGGGTTCCTCTTATCGAAGGGAACATCTCCAAATTCTTGGAATACAAGAAAATGTGTAAAAACTCGTCTCGCAGAAAATAACAAACTACACTTTTATATGCAGTCTATGCTAGGACACGATCCTTCTAACTAACATGCACGACCTGGCAAAAGTCGTTAGCTACCCTCCATCATAGGTCCAGCCTCTCCCGCAGTCTAAGTTGCCCATGTGGCCTGAGCGTACGTCGTTGATTACTCACTTGCTAAAGCGACTCTCCATCCCGCACTTGTTGTAGCTCCTCCTCAGCCCCTAATTGTGGCCCAGTCCCTCCAGCATGGGCATTGGTCGTTTCAACACATAACTTCAATCAAACTAGGTCAAACCAACAAAAGCTAACTGGAATGGATTGAACAATTTGACTCCTTCTCACTTACTGTTTAACCCAAGCCAACTAGCAATGATTTTAAATGGGTTAGGCTTAACAGGTAAAGGATTGAACTCAACCCACTTGCACTTTAAAGGCACATTTGTTTACACTTTCTATGTATTTGAGAAGCGATACAACTTTTGCATGAAAAGTTTTGGTATAAAAATTTTTAAATGAGGAAAATAATGTGAAATAATAAGGATAATGATGAGAAACAAAGAGAATAAAGTTAAAATAAATATGTTAGTTATATAAGTACTTGCGTTGAAATGATTGAAAGATGGAACTTGATTTCATGCACTGTGATGTATTTAGCTTCAGTGCACCCAGACGTATTTAAGCTATTTTTTAATTTTTTGAATTTTTTTACAAATTGGTAATCTAAGTGTATTTAACAAGGATGACTTAGTTCGGGCTAAGTAAACTTACTCCACCTCAAAAAACTTATTTATAATAAATTTTTTTATTTTTTTCTTCAATACTTGTTATCTAAGTGTATTTCACATATAAACAAAGTTTTACCATCTTTGAATATATTTATCTATTTTTTGAGATTTTTAAACATCTATGTGTATATATGTATTTAAAATATACTTATTTTCAACAATCTAGAAAAAAAATATATACACATATTTAAAAATGGTAAAACTTAGCTTATATCTTAATACACTTAGATAAACAAGTGTGTGAAGAAGAAAATAAAAATAAGTTGCCATAAATGAATTTTTTGAAGTACGCTAAGTAAGACATTTATTTAGCTCGGGGCTAACAAGGTCATTTCTCTTTAACATGTATATCAATTTTTAATTTTTTGGAGATTTTTAAATATTTTTTTGAATTTTTTAAAAACAGTAGCATTCTTAGTAATTTTAATAGTCTTGTAGAAAATTTTTAAAAAAATTTAAAAAATAGATATTTGCACCAAGAGTGCATGAAATTAGAGTCCTTAAAAGATAAGATATTTGTATAGAAAGATGTGAAAAATAATTAAAAAATAAGATAGTTGCGGAAAGTGAAAAGTTTCGATGAAAAACAAACATGCCTTTTATATAAACCTTTTCACTTCTCATTACAATCTTATTTTTAATTTTTTTATATCTTTTTGTACAATTTTATTATTTTTTAATCATTTCTATGCAACAAATCTATTTATTTTAACGTTATTTTTTTACTCCTCATCATTATCTATATCATATTACATCATTTTTTGCCATTTAAAAAACTTTTACATCAAAACTTTTCATCCAAAAATATTATTACTTCTCCGACTCAACCTAAATCTTAATATTTAAAAAACGCTACTTTGGAGAATTTCACCATTGCGGAGAACCCAAAAATTTTAATATGGAGCCTTACTCTTGCAATGCCGATGTCAATCTCTTTGACCCACAGAATTGGAGCAGACCGATTGTGCAAGAACAACAGGAAACAGAGGTTGTTACATGATCTGTCTTCAATTGTTTTTGTTTCTTTGAAAGCATAGGCATTGCTGCAATTCAAACAAGAGCAGTGCATTTCAATCCTCTTCCAAGCGGTGCCAAGCCTCTTCAATTCCTGCTTGCATGGCCAGCTATTAATTTTTAAAACTCCTCTGAACCGTCCAATTCAAAGTTCAAACACACCATGTGCAAATTTATGTGCAAATTAAATGTGCTTATTAATTAAATATTAATATAATTTCATGTTTATGTGAATACTAGGTTCGATGATATATGCAAATGATTAAGGATATAATCAAGAACCTTACATGAATGCTCCTAGTGTAAGGAATTGGAAGAGATTCGCGGGGTAGGTGGAACCAAGGATGGGTTGTATACTTGAGGAAGGATTTGAAAATTTCAGCATTAGTTCGATTCCATGGAATGACCTCTACATAACGGCAGCTTCCATAGCATGCTTGATAGCTATGCTCATCGATTTCAGCAGGGGGATCTATTACAGAAAACCGTGGTACCCAAGTAAAATATTCTCTCTCAACGCCACTGCCCTGACGCTGTTAGACATCGCCACAAAGCAGCCTGCGGATCTCAGGACTCCCATGCCTACTGTTGAAGAACAATTCACCAAGCTCAGTGGGGCTGCCCTCATATGTGTTGCCATGGGCCATTTCATGCCATCTCTAGGACCCATGAGAGGCTCTGATCTCATCTTGAACGTGCTTCCTTTGGGAATTCTAGTACTGACAGTGATGGGTAAAGTCTGTATTCAAATACACACAGGCGTCATTCACGCGTTCTTACCCGAGCATATATTCACTCTCTGTGTCATGGCGATCATGCTACTCATCACTTGTTCTGCTGCTTTGACTGTCCCCACCATGAAGCAGTCGCTCAAGCAGCAATATGAGTCGAAGCGGGAGCAAGCTTCGTCGGTGGGACCAGAAGATCATGAGGCTCTGTCGACATCAATGCATATGGTGGAGAGGTTTAAAGGAGATTTAAGGAAATATTGGATGATGGCTCTCAGCTGCAATCCTCAGTATGTCCTCAGTCGCTCCTGCCTTGGCACTGCCACTGACTCGTTTTGCCTTTTAGAGGTCTTTGTTGTAATACAAGCCTTCATCCGCACACAAATCCTGGGTTCATTTCCTCCTCGCAAGTGGTCAGTCATGCTAATCATGTTTACTCAAGTAGCTGCACTGGTAGTGGGGGCTTTAGCCTCTTGCATTAGAAGGTTCGCCGTTGTTGCGATGATTAAAGGTGACTTTCGAGCGATATCGTTGCGTCCGAGAATAGCTTGTGAGAGGTACTGGATCAAGGTTTTTGAGGAATGGGAAGATAAACCTCCACCTCTTGCTTTCAGCATCCGGAGAAGGGGTCCCCGAAGATGGATCCATGATTTCAAAAGTAAAATCCTGGTAACCATCAGATGGCAGCATATTATACTAGTTTGCTGTACTAAGTTCCTGCTGCACTGCACTAGCCAGGCGGCTCTATTTATGGCAATCATACAAGAGAAAAGCGATGAGCTACGACGTCGGTTGTCATCTTCCCCGGTGTTGCCATTTTCTGCAAGCATACGGGAAAAAATCGATGAGCTACGACGTCGGTTGGCATCTCTCTCGACGGCTCTAACTTCTGCAAGCATACGAATAATAATCCATGAGCTACGACTTCCGTTGGTGCCCGCTAAGATAGAGGCAATTACCGTGCTGGATGACATTGAAGTTCTCTTACCTTCCCTGAAGGTAGGCATCATTTAACCATCCTGGAATCCTGGATAGTAAAGATAGAAACAAAAGGTATGTTTGGCAATAGCTAAAAAATGTCAAGTTAAAACTTTTCACTCTCAACAACTATTATATTTTTTAATTATTTTTTCACATTTTCCTATATAACTACTCTACTTTTTAATAATTTCTACATTTCTACACAACTACCCACACAACTAATCTATCTATTTTAATTTTATCGTCTCTACTACTCATCATTACCCCTATTACACTACATCATTTGACAACTTTTACTCTTCAAAACTTTTCATCAAAAGTTTTACCCATTCTCAAACACACTCAAAATCTCTTATTTTTTGTTAATAAATTGAAGAGGGTAGAATAAAATGCCCAATATAAATTACAAGCACCTATTATAGTTTCAAAAGCAAAGCCTAATGCATTTGTCTTTGTATACCTGGGATTAATGCTCTCTTTTCAGCTTACACAAAACCCTATTTAAAATAAAAGAAACTATGCAAAACCAACTTGAAAGCAAAATGCTTGGGCAAAGACCTAAGGGACTTTTGGTAAACGAGGCTAGTTTGGTAAACGTGAGAAGTGGGGTGGGGTGGGGTGGGGTGAGATATGTGACATCCTTCTCATTTCCTAACCAATCGCTTATTCATTTAATAACTTTATTTTTCCAATTTCACCTCTACATCTTTATTTTTTCCATATAATTATCCTTTGACAATCTTATTTATTCTATTTTTACCCATATTATTTTATATCAATCGCACAAATTTTATAATATTTTATTTTTCATTTTCCACCCCATTCCACAGTATCCTTAAAAAAAAAAAAAAAACAAATTACCAAACGTTCCCCTAATTCCGCAATGCAAAACCTATGTGATGCGAATGTCCTGTGTCATGCGTCATACCGCCACGTGGGTTCAATATCTGATGCAGCATTTTGTTGTGGGTTTTTTAATTAAAAACATTCATTTCAAAGGTGACCCATTGATTGTAATCGTCATCTCTCCATTTTGCTAATACTTTCAGGTTCTGATTTTCTTATCTACATGTTTTGGCCTGCTAGGATGCTATAGAACTGCTGGATGATCCCGAGCTCAAAGAAGAGCTGAAACAATTCGTACTACATCTGGAAGGTGAGGATGAAATGGTAGATGAGATATTGAAATTTTGCTATTTGAAAGCAGAGAAATGGATACAAGGAGGAAGGAACAAGTCACTCACACACCTAGCTGGTCTCCTAAAGAAATCTATTTATTTGGAAAGCTTCGAGGAAGTCGGCCTATTCAACTGTAATCATGTTTCATCAGCAGGTTCAGGTTCTGATTCAGAAGAAACTGTCAATTGCTGGGCTCTGCCTCTGGTGACCTTGACAAGTATTGCTGCAGCAATTTCATGCACTGACGAAAACCGTATAAAATCACTGCTAAATGAAGTTAGTGAAGGACTTAAATATGCAAGGCTTGTAGATGAGAAGCTAGATTTACAAGATCTGCCAAATGTTAGGAAGGCTGCAGACATCGTCTGGCTAGGCATCGACCTTTACCAGCGATGGCTTGATGAGGATCTTGCTGCGTTAGCAAGTGAAGCAAAAGATCCAATGAAGGTAATCGAACGACTTGCACAGAAAGGAGAGACCTATGTAACAGGCTTTGAGAACAGCGTGGTTGCAGAGTTGCCTCCCAGGCTATTCGCAGGCTATTCAATGCACAAAATCTGCCATATAATCCTAAGAAAATACACCCATTTGGATGGCAATGAACTGTTTGAATTGTTGCACTTTCTAATTTCTGATATGATGGTGGCCTGTCTGACCAGATTGCCACGAGTATTATTTTTGACATTGCACGACAGCTGTATTGAGGAAAAAGATGACTCCGTCAGGGAAGCAGCTTGCCTTTTGGGTGAGGTTGAACGCATCATCCAAGTTGTTGGGAAGAAAGAGAACGAGGATCTGGTGATAGATCAATGCAAATTCATTGACTTCTGGCGTTCCTTCATTCTCGACTTCTCAAGCACCCCTTGTCTTACCATTGTGACCAGCGCACCCTGTGAAATAGTTTGAAACATGCTCTTTTGTTCGGGGATTCTGTTGGTCTCGATGGCAAGAATTTCTAGAGTAGCAGAATTTCTACCATTATGACAAATGAAAATATGTTTCTGTGCGAGCTTCATCAGCACAAGGCGGGGATTGAAGATTTGGAAGTTCTAGAGTTTTATTTTTATTTTCATGCATCATGTGCAATAGTTAGAAGAACGCTATTTATAGATTGGGTTTGATGGAGCTTCTGAATCATACATTATTAGTTATGAATTATTGTAAACATGAATGTTTGTATCCAGAAGGGCACGAGCGTCGTTCATGCCTGAATATGAATTCGGCAGGCCTGATATGAAATGTTGAAGACGGGCGGCTCTATAAGATTTCCCTAGTTGGTGAACGGCCCAACATGACTATGCGCTAGGCCGGAAATATGTCGGAAATTAAAGTCATAGTCAATGAGGGAAGCAAAGCCTACACCAATCTACTGGTTTTTAATTGGATTTTGAACGGAGGGTATGACTCTTCATGTTTGGGGTGCAACTTTAGTTGTGTGGATCGATTTAACTTGTGTCGAGCCTACCTGTGCTGAATGTTTGGCAAAATTAAACTTTTTCCATCTAAATTTTTTCACTCTAGCTATCCACAAAACTAATGATGGCATTTTATATCATATGGTTTTCTCAAATTTCAAAATTTTTTAATCGGTCAAAAGTTTTATCACATTCTCAATAGACCATATACAAATTCGGGATCTTCGGCTTCGCGTTCACTTGAACCATAATCTTATTATATTTATAAATCGAGTTCTTCAAGTCAGGTTAGTACAAAGCAAGTTTTAATATCGTTCAAAATCAGGCTCAAGTTCAACCTGGCCCAAATTGCATCCCTACATTTAATGTGTATTACAAAATGTTAATTTTAATTTTTTTCAACTGTTGCTACCACCTCAATAAAAAACAACAAAAATGGATTTAGATTTTTTTGTCGTGATTCTTTTACACCCGCTATCCATTTTTTAATATATATTAGGCTATTTGGTAGCATAGAAAAGATTTTTTTTTAAAAAAAAAAAAAATCTGCTTTTGATTGTGCAGGGAGGGTGGGTTTTTAAAGGGCAGGTCGGGGTCTGGATTTTCCCGAACCTAGTACTAATCAACATTAACACCAGACCGAGTCAAATCTGGCACTAATAGACAATTGGTGTGTTTTTTTCGAAAAATCTGAAATCAGGTTCTGACTAGTACCGGACCCGGCCGGGTCGAGAAATTCCGCCGCGCTTGCACCCCTTGTACATTCTAACTCGGTTACGCCCATGCCACACACTGGGCCATTGCTTGCGGACGCACTCGAGAGAGTTATATGTATTTTCAGATTTATAAGAATGTATTAAATCTTCAGTATAATATATGTTGAAATATATATGTAAATATATACTATAAAAAAAATCTACATGATCTTCCTAAAACTAAATTCTTCCGAGGCGGAGAGAGAATGATTTTCGAGGATGGAGATGGACGCGGATTTCACACAGCTGGTGGGATTCCTTCTTCTTTGGTAACTTGTAGCACCGCTTGATATGCTTGGCGTTAAGTGCTAGCACAACCATGCGACCTTTATGGGGTTCATTTGGCCCATTTCTGCGGTGCTGGCCGCGTGCCTATGCTTTGGTTTAAGATAAAATTTTTCATATAAAATTTATCCGTTAAAACTTTTCACTTTATGTGACTATTTAATTTTTTAATTATTTTTTACATGTTTTTATACAAACTATCGTACTTTTTAATTATTTCTATGTAATTAACTTATTTAATTTATCTTTATTATCTTTATTATTACCATTCTCATATTGCGTCATCTTCTCTCATTTTAAAAAATTTTATATAAAAAACTTTTCATCTAAAATCCCCAGCGGCACAATATATTTATTGGGTAACTAATTTTATACACCCAAGTGCATTAAATTTCAATGCGCCCGGGGACAAAAACTCATTTCTTATATTTTTGAATTTTTATATAACTATTAATCTTAGTACAGAAATACCACTTTGTTTAAAAATCTAAAAAATACTTAAAAATATTCAAAATTGCTAAAACTCTGTTTATATATTTAATACACCTACCCGTGAAAAATTTTAAAAAAAAATTTAAAAAATAGCCCGACGCACGGAGTCAGCCATGCGTCCAGCCTAAAAAGATCAAACCACTTATTTAGCCCGAGCTAACAGGATTACTCCTCTTTAAATTATTGTTTATATTTTTTATATCAAAATTTTTTAGCGAAATTTGCAAAATATAAAAACTAAATTATTAATAACGAAATGTTTAACGTACGAATAATAAAATTCCAAAGTGTTGTCTAATAAAAATTTAATAATAAAATTCCATCAAAATTTTAATAATAAATTTTTTCTTCAATTGGATAAAAGATCAAAGATTTTATTATTTACATTTTAAAGGTTTCCTCCATAAAATTACATTTTGTGCATGACAAATTACACGACATAAGATTGCTCAATGCAAATAGGCCTCGTAATTTGTATATTTAAAATAAACACTTTAAGTTTGCATATTTGACTAGATAAAACTTGTTGTTATGAAAAAGCCTGAATTAAACTCTTCATCACTGATGGGAAAGGAAAAAAGCCACACAAGCGGATTTAAACGATCACATGCTGATTCCTTGTACCTGCATTTTTTAAACGGTGGCCAGAAATTGTTTATATCTTCCTACCGTCTGTTAGATAGATAGATAATCCCCAGTTGATGAACGGCCCAAAAAGATTAAACATAGAAGTCATTGTCGGGGGGGGGGTGGGGTGGTGGTAATGCAGAAGGTTCCTTTGACCTGCAATTTTTAAATGGTAGCCAGAATCCTATTTCTTATTAGCACCCCGAGTGATAGATAGATAGATAGATAGATAGATGTCCTCTTCTCCCTCTCTATTTTCCAATCATGCAATCCTCTATCATCCCCTGTTTGCTATGCCTCCATTAATTCCCGGCCATCTAAAGCTTATATTTGATATATTTCCAGAAAACAAATCCTACTTTTTGAGCAAAAAGAAGCAGTTGGACCACTCATGCATTGCCGATCTCGATCTGTTTGACCCACACAATCGGAGCAGATGGATAGTGCAAGAACAACGGGAAACAGAAGTTGGTACGTGCTCTGTCTTCAATTGTTTTTTGGTTCTTTGAAAGCAGTCATGGAATTGATGCATTTCAAAGAAGGGCAGTGGATAGTCCACTTCCACGAGGACCATGCTTCTTCGATTCCTGCATGAATGTCCAGCGATTAATTTTTTGAAACTCCTCTGAACTATCACAATTCAAATTTCCAACACCCCAAGTTTTTTCTTTTTTCTTTTCCATTTTATTCAGAATACATTTATATATGTCCATTCTTGTCTAAATCACATGAACTTATTCCTCAAAGATCACAAGACTTAAGTTCATTTTTACGATGAATACTAGGTCTGATGATAGGCAAAGGACTGAGGATATAATCAAGAACCTTATGTGCTTGCTCCTATTTTAAGGAAAAGTTCTGGAGTGTAAGTGAAATCAAAGATGGATTGTATAGTTGAGAAAGGATTAGGAAATTTTAGCCCTAGTTCAATTCCATGGAATGACCTCTACATAACGGCAGCATCTGTAGCATGCTTGATAGCCATGCTCATCGATCTCATCAGTGGAATTTATTACAGAAAACCGTGGTACCCAAGCAAAATATTCGCTCTCAACGCCACTACCTTGACATTGTTAGACTTCGCGACAAGGCAACCTGCGGACCTCAGGACTCCCATGCCTACTACTGAAGAGCAGTTCTCCAAGCTCAGTGGGGCTGCCCTCATGTGCGTTGCCATGAGCCACATCATGCCATCTCTAGGACCCATGCAAGGCTCTGATCTCATCTTGAACGTGCTTCCTTTGGGAATTCTAGTCCTTACAGTAATGGGCCAAGTCTGTATTCAAATGCACACTGGCGTCATTCGTGCTTTCTTACCCGAGCATATAATCACTCTCTGTGTCATGCTGATCATGCTACTCCTCACTTGTTCTGCTGCTTTGACTGTCCCAACCATGAAGCAGTCGCTCAAGCAGCAATATGAGTTGAAGCGGAAGCAAGCATCGTCGGTGGGATCAGATGATTATAAGGATCTGAAGATATCAAAGCATATGGTGGAGAGATTAAAAATGGATTTAGAGAAATATTGGATGATGGCTCTCAGCTGCAATCCTTATTATGTCCTAAGTCGTTCCTGCCTCGGCACTTGCTCCGATCTTCTTTGCATTTTCGAAGTCACTGTTGTAATACAGGCATTCATCCGCACAATACACCTGGATTCAGTTCCTAACTACAAGTGGTCAGTCATGTTAATCACGTTTACTCAAGTATTTGCTATCGTAGTGGGGGCTTTAGCCTCTGGCCTTAGAAGCTTTGCGGTCATCGATATGAGTCGATATCGAATGGCATCATTGCTTCCGAGAATGAAGATTGAGAGGTACTGGATCAAGGTTTTTGAGGAATGGGAAGATAACCCTATACCTCCGCCTCTTCCTCTCAATATCCGGGGAAGGCTTTTCCGAAGATTGATCCATTGTTTCAAAAGAAAAATCCTGAAACTCATCAGGCGGCTGCATATTCTACTAGTTTTCTTTACCAAGTTACTGTCGTTCTTGACGTTCTTGTTGCCTGCAACCTTGGTGTGGCTATTTTCTGCATTGATGACAAAAATAATCGCTAGGGCACCGCTTGATTTACCAGAATCTGTTGCGACAGTGGCTATGGACACGCTGGATGATGCTTTGCTTCCTTCCCGAAAGGTAGGCATCATATCAACATCTTGGATACAAACAAATAGAAATAGGATCTCTCTCTCTCTCTCGTTAATGAGCTGAGGAGAGTAGAATTAAATGCCTAATGTAAACTACAATCGCCTATTTATAAATTCAAGAGCCAAAGCAAAGCCTCTCTGTCCATTTGGGATTAATACTCTTTATAGCTTCAAAATCTCACTTAAAGTAAATGAAAATACGCAAAACCAACTTAAAAGGAAAATGCTTGAGCAAAGATCCCATTATGACATGCAAAACCTACTTTGATGCAAATGTCCTATGTCATACCCTCATGTGCGTCTAACATCTGATGCACCATTTCGTTGTGGGCTCTTTATTGAGAACATTCATTTCAAAAGTGACACATTGATTCTATTCATCATCTCTCCATTGTGCAAATACTTTTAGGTTCTGATCACGTACATTTTGTTGTCTTGCTAGGACGCTTTAGAAGTGGGGAATCTTCCTGAGCTCAAAGAAGAACTGAGAAAATTCGTACTACATCTGGAAGGTGAGGATAGAAGGTTAGATATGATATTGAGATTTTGCAATTCAAAAACAGAGAAATGGATCCAAGGAGGAAGGAAGAAGTCACTCACACACCTAGAAGATCTCCTAAAGAAATCTCTGTCCTTCGAAAGCTCTGAGGACCTATTCCACAATCATTTTTCACCAGCAGTTTCAGGTTCGCGTTATAAAGACACTGACGATTTTTGCTGGGCTCTTCCTCTGGTGACCCTGGCAAGTATT
Source organism: Annona squamosa (assembly GCA_035584095.1). Classification (NCBI taxonomy): domain Eukaryota; kingdom Viridiplantae; phylum Streptophyta; class Magnoliopsida; order Magnoliales; family Annonaceae; genus Annona; species Annona squamosa. The sequence continues at coordinate 2,208,870 of JAXCLR010000073.1, forward strand.
GCAGTGGCGATTTCATACACGAATGAAGGAATCCAAATCAAATCACTCCTCAGTGAGGTCAGTGAAGGACTTAAGTATGCAAGGCTTATAGATGAGAAGCTGCATTTACAAGAGCTGCCAAATTTTGGGAAGGCTGTAGACATCATTTGGTTAGGCATCGATCTTTACCAGCGATGGCTTGATGAGGATCTTGCTGTATTAGCAAGTAAAGTAAAAGATCCAATGATGGTAATCCACTGTCTGGAATGGAGAGCAACTTTGGTTGGGGGTGACCTTGTTAAAGGCATAGTTGATTTGTCTGGAAGCAAGGAAAGTGCTAGGGATTTTCCACCCAGGTTATTAGCAGCCATTTCAATGCATGAAATCTGCATTCGTATTTCTAGTCAGTTCGGAAACCAACATTTGGATGAGAATCAACTGTTTGAACGGTTGCACTTGCTAATTTCTGATATAATGTTGGCCTGTCTGACCAAATTGCCAAAAGTATTATTTTCGGAATTGCAACACAGCTGTATCGAGGCGAAAGATGACTCCGTCAGGGAGGTAGCTTGCCTTTTGGGTGAGGTTGAAAGAGTTATTGAAGTTCTTGGGAAGAAAGAGAATGAGGATCTGAACATAAATCAATGCAAATTTATTGACTACTGGGATTTATCAATACGTCGTCTATCATCCACCGATATTATTTCTTCTGATATCAAGTCTTTGCAGCAACTTGATTTGGAGTCGGCAAAACGTATTCTTGGTGAGTACGGCATAGGACGGTAGAAAATTTCTACCTTTATGACAAGGGAAGACCGGGGGGACTGGAGATTTGGAATTTCTAAAGTTTGTTTTTGATTTATTTTCAGTATCATGTGAAAGAATTAGAATGAATTCCATTTACAGATAGGGTTTGATGGAGCTTATGATTCTTTGTTAATTTTTGTGATCATGAATATTTGTTATCCTGATAGGCACCAGCGTCGTTCATTTTCACTAAGTTTGTGAGTGATGCACCGAACGAATCCTGATTCACTCAATATTTTCACCAAAAATATATATATATATATATACACACACACACGTACACAAGCACGAGAACCTATCCCATGCAAACGGAGTGCACCACAATTACCGTGCAGTACACCGCAAAATGTGTTTCACATGTATTAAAATATAATAATTATTTACACAATTATTTATGTAAAAACATGTTTTTTACGGTTAAAAGTTGCAAATGTAACTTTAAGTTTAATATTTATATCAAGCTATTTCATTATGTTGATTTCTACACATGTTTGATTTGTATGAAAATTGGTATAATATCAAAGTAAATGATTCTAAATATAATGGGTGAAGCAGATATTAACTTGATGATTATGTGAGGCCCCTTTACAAAGGTTCCCAAGATACTAGAAGTGATATTAAACACAATAGATTGAATAGATTTTTCATCAATTATCAAGATTTTGAAAATGAAGGGGTTACATAGAAACGGGACTATATATATAATATATATAAGAAAATTTTCTGTATGTTTGCCTGTACCATAATTAACAATGTACTTGGCCCAAAAAGGGACCCTATATATAGTTAAATGTATTGAAATTTTATGCAATAATTTATCTACATATAAATTTAATAGTAAATAGTTTACATATTGAACAAACAATTTTAAAGTTGTTATTTACATCAAAATATTCGATTACATTGAATTTATACCATTTTCACATATAATCTATACCATTTTCACATATGTTATAATAATAGAATACATAATTCTAAATACAATAGGTAAAGTAGATTGTAATTTTATGATTATATAGGGTTCACCATAATTTATTATACAGGTAACTACACACATATATAAGAGCTATTCTAATGCAGTACAACTGCACCGGAACGGCGGTATATTTGCCCAAAAATGGGCCACACAAACATTAAAATGCGATGAAACTTTATACAATCATTTATCCATATATAAATTTATAGAAAATTGTTTATATTTTAAAAAAATCACTTTAAAGTTGTTATTTACATATAACTATTTTATTATGTTGAATTTGTACCATTTTCATATGGGGTCCATACACATATCCCATTGGGATAAAATTTCGTATAATAATAGAATACATGATTCTCTCTCTCTCTCTCTACACACACACAAGCCTGCTTCTATAAAACTCCTCTGTGTATGTCTGTAGTTATATACGGTCTTGCTTTTATGTTATCCTCTCTATTTTCAAAATCTTGATAATCAATAAAAAATTTACTCAATTTATTGTGTTTAGCATCACTTATAGTATCTTAGAAGCTCTTTTATTTATCTAATGTTACTATGGATAGGCCTCATTGAAAATCAACACAATAAAATGGTTTAATATTAAATATCAATTTTAAATTTGTATTTTTAATATCTAAATCGTCTAAAATATCATTTATATATGGATAAATGGTATTATAAAATATTATTACATTTTAATATATATGTAAATAAATCTAAGTATTTTTCATAATTTACACAAAAATAATATTATTTTTCAACAAACGTGACCCGTAAACATACTTGATTGAGACGAAACTTGTTCTTCTGGATAAACAAATAGTGTCCACTAGTTGCATGGTTGCAGGTGTTGATTTCCGATATGTTGGGGGCTTGCCTAACCAACTTACCTCGCGCATTATACACTCAGTGCTACAACAGTTGCAGGGATGTAAAGGAAGACAGGGAGAGAAGCAGCTTTTCTTCTTGGTGATTGAAAACATCGTGGGAGCTGTTCAAACGCAATGCAATAATCAGGAGGAAGTACTTATTTCATGCCCCACTGGGGAACACTTCCTCCTATTTCCCGGATCAACGTTTTCCGATGACGTGGTTTGACCCAACATTTCGGTATGGCGTATATATATACAACATACGGCTTTCTCCAAAAATAAAATTAAAGAAAAAGATCCTAAGGCAATGTCCGGTTGTTGACACCCCACCCTTGGACCCAAAGATGGACAAGTTTCATGCCCATGCAAATTCAAGGCAAAAAGGAAGTTCAAGCCAGCTAAGCGGCCCTTCCAAACTCAACCAATGGGAGCAAAGCTCCACCAAGCTATGAAACAGACTTTTCAACAAACAAGATCCGGCCCACAAGAGCGATGCTCCTACAGGCCACCTCAACGGGCTCTACAAAGCAGCCCACCAAGCCTCAAAAGCAGGCTTCTCTACAACTTTGGGCCTCCACAACGGCCCACCCAAAACCATGGGCTTAGCCAAGCTCTAGCCCACTAAGTCAAACTTATGGACCAAGTTCAACTCTTCAAGAAGCCCAAGACTCATGATCCCATCTTAAGCCTAAGCCCATGGACCAAGTCCATGACTTTAAGAGAGCCCAAAGCCCACTCCAATATCTATAAAAGGATGAGTACCCCTCTCATTTGAAACACACTTTGAGAGGCATCTCAGAGGGGAAGACGGGAGTTTGCAGCAACGCCCCGGCGTCCCGGTTTTCCCGCGCGTCAAGCTCCACGCCTCTTTTTCCATTTTCCCCTTTCCATCTCTCCCGTTCTCTCAAATCTTTTATTTCCCCTCTTTTACGCCGTGTAAACCGCCTCGGATTGACAAATTTCTCTATATTTGCTTTAATTTGAAGGCCGGAACCCAAACTCTGTATTGCTAGTGCCTTATTTCATCAAATAGGAGCTGATCTCCCTTTAAAGATCAGTGACGACTCTGTTTTTCTTTATTTTTGTGTGTGTGTGTTTGAGTTAACGCCCCGGCAAGGCGGGTGCACGCGGATCCACGGATTCCAACATAATACGATGCCGTTATGCTGCTGAATTTGTGACTAGATCCGTGTACGAAAAGCCCCATCTTAGCTGTTATGCTGCCAAACCCACAAGAAAACACCTATATGCCAACTTTTCTAAAAAATATGAAGCCTAACGCGTTTTACCCCTTGTGAATGCAGAAAATCTAAGTCCACATCGCTATCCAACATGATCCGAACTTCCAAGACCCGAGAAACCGTTCCGAGCCCATCGTAGCGCTCACGGCGGTGCTACACCAGTGTTCATACCTGTCTAAGGATTTCTCTAAAATTTATTGAGCCCAATCACACAATTACATTACCCTTTATTTTATTTTATTTTATTTTTTGAACTTTTATATCAGCACAAGCAAAGTGTTTCTGTAAATTTCAAATTATATATTTCGAAACACTTTTTTTTATGGAAAAAAACACTTTATTTGAGCCCACATAATGATGAAAAAATCCCCAAAATTTTTTTTTTAAATAAGTCGAGGAACCATACGCACTGAAAACGGGTGCATTGGATTCGAGCCCATTAATTCTATATCGGTTAAACTTCTATGTTACCTGTTACAGGGAAATGCAACTACGTAATCACACAGGCGACCCACCTATTGATCTTGGAATTAGAAGCCATTTGGGCAGATAGTTACAAATTATTTGTTATTATAGTACCAAGAATCATCCAAATGAAAGTCTTGGGTGGGCAAAACTTACTTAAAATTATATATTTATAAATGAATTATGAAAAATATAAAGAACTGTGTACATAAAATATTAAAAATAATTTATAAAATCATCTTTCTGTACGGAAAGAATGTTTTGAAAAAGTTTAGACGTTGAATTAGCAGCTGTAGAATTAGTGTGTAAATCAAATCATTATATTACATATATTTTACACTTTTTATAGATGAGGCCCGCGTTGTTGTCTTAACTGGATGAAACCGTAAAGTTGGGTTGGACTAGGGTTCATGTAAATATAATGCAGAAAATCCCAAAAAGATACAACCTGACCCGAAGTTTTTTAATTTATTCGATTATAAAACTATATAGATATGCACTCTTATATGTTTAACATATACGAAACTTTTCCGAAGTGGTAAAAACTATCGATAAAAAATTTTTAGTTTAAAAAATTTTGAATTTGTAGAAAATAATGTGATATAATAGAAGTAATAATGAAGAGTAAATATAATAAAGTTACAGCATGCACGAGAAGTGTGGGGTGGGAAGAGGTGAGAGCACGGTTCCATAGCCGATAATTAATCAATTAGTAATAATAATTTTTCATTTTTATCCTTATATTCTAATAATTTTTCCTATCCAATACCATCCAACAAATTTATTTATTTCAACTTTACTTCTATCATTTCATACAATCACATAATCTTCAAAAATTTTATACTCCCATCCCATCCTACATTTCCCACAAATTTTGAATTACCAAACATTCCCTTAAAATAGATAGATTAGTTGTTGAGGTAGTTGTATATAAATAATTAAAAATAAAATAATTGCATAAAAAGAAGTAAATATAATTAAAAAATAAGATAATTGTAGAAAGTGAAAAGTTTTATATTAAAAAATTTTAAATACAAAAGTTTTATGGTTTCCCAAGCACCCCTATGTCATGTGTTTTTAATTTGATAAGTGTATTAAATATTGAAATATTTACTCTAAGATAATGTAAAGAAGGTCAGACAAGGTCCCAAAATTAGTATCCTATTATCGATGTTGATCAAACTCGCCAAATGCCATCCCTTCTTTTTCAGCATAAAGATAACATAGGACAGCACAACGAAAACATCTATGGTATGTTTAAAAATAGATAAAACTTTTGATGAGAAGTTTTAAAGAGTAAAAATTGTCAAATTATTTAATATAATAAGGGTAATGATGAAAAATAAATAGGATAAAGTTAAATTAGGTAAGTTAGTTGTGAGGGTAATTGTATAGAAATGATTGAAAAGTAAAATAGTTGTATAAAAAAATGTGAAGAAATGATTAAAAAATAAGGTAGTGGAAAGTGAAAAGTTTTATATTGAAAAGTTATAACTTCACAATTTTTACTCATTAACAAACACACCCTTAATTACGAGCTCCGCCATGCATCCTGCCATAAGGTTTCAATGCATCCATTGGGCTGCGCAGCACCATCCAACTCAAGTTCATAACCTTCTAATAGCGCTTGGAGAAATCTAAAGGATGGAATTTCAATAAATCCCAGAAACAAAACCAGGATGTTAGCCACAAAGCAACATATATGTCCGACCAAAGAATTAAACACTAATGCCTTCTGCAGCTTGACCTTCCTACCTCTATCTATATTTTCAGATTTTTATCAGATTTTCTCTTGAATCCCCATTTTAACAAGGACATGGGAAACCCGTCTCAACGGCTCACCGTTTCTTATCGTCTACTGAAACCCGTGAATGCTAAACTTGCCAAATCTTGGTTCCAAATATCGTTACCCCACAAGAAAGTAAACGGCCTTGAGGGAAAGATGTTAAAACAACAGGGGAAAAAGAAAAGAACTCCTTTGAGTACAGTAAGACCCTTTGATGTTGCATCATGTTAAAGGCGAAGAAAAGAAAGAGACCCCAACATTTTCCCACCCCTTTCTCCAACCATACAAACATGCCAAGAAATTGCCATGAGCAAGTCATAAAATTTGTGCTCAAATATAGAAAACAACCTCTTGCCGTTGCCTTCAACCAGGACTCCAAAGAAACACCTTCGAACACGAAATGGGAAAAACATGAAGAAAATAAATAAAGAAGAGAAGAAGCAAAAAAGATAGAGAGAAGAAATAATGATTTTTGTATTCTCATTTTAGATAAGCCCCAAAAGCACCTCATTTAAGGCAAAGGAATAAGGTTAAGGAACCACTTTTGAGTCTTAAATTTGAACCTTTTGACGTAGTACTCACTAAGTAAATTGATCAAGTGTCCTAAAGATCCTTCCGAAAGTAATTACTAAAGGAAATAATTTTAATTCACACAAGACTCGTTGAAACACCTGGTCCATGTAGATAAGGCAATCGTTGAGAGTGCAGAGCTGACCTTTTTTTGATTGGTACAATTACATATATCTCAACACATATCATACTTGAAGATCTGAGACATTCTTACAAATATAAG
>JAXCLR010000073.1:2215888-2250357 GCA_035584095.1 Annona squamosa
GATTCGAACTCTCGACCGACTGCGCGCACGCATTTCTGCGCCGCAGTCGGCCACCAACCGAGCTAGCCTCGGTTGGTGTGCAGAGCTGACCTTTGGACTTGAAATAGAAGAGAATTTTACATGCTTAACAACATTAGAGATCTTATATAACTTGCAAAATTTGACTATCGTAGGTTTCACAAACTATTTTCCCTAACAAATCCACAATATTCAGCTAACACTTCTACAAACTAATTGCTTTCAAACATACCCACGTGTTCTTCTTTTCCATCCTAATCCTACTGGGAACGAAATTGTCAGTTATAGCATACCGAAAACCTGTAACAATCGAAATAATATCAACTTCACCTTCATCCTGCCACTTTAGAGATTAGAGACTTCAGCTCAAGCAACTGATCCAAAAGCTACGGCTAACACCCCTACAGAACAAAGCCAAACCATCAAAGTCTTCTTCACTCTCATCATTGCCGATAGGGGCTAACCCCAGTCTTGATGGAATCAATCGATTTCTCATTCTATCATTCATCATCTTCTCTTAGATTCATCTCAACATCTTCATTCTTATGCATACCCTACAACTTTCCCTTCTCAGTTTTAACTTAAGCTTCCCTCTGTTAAAGCCATCACAATGGTTTGATTTTTGAATTTTATAAAAAAATATAACCTTCTCAGTAAGAATTTCCACCTTATGGCCAATCCAAACCCAGGTAAAAAGTGAAAGTTAGCATGTCAGGCTGACAGCCAAGCTATGAAAATCACCACCACATTTCTTATAAATCTCAAAATATAAAAAATATATCCGAGAACCCAAAAATGGCAGAATTTGGGATATGAATTAAATACGCACAGGCATGCATAAAAGTGACAAAACAATTAAAAGAATAACATATATATATATATATGTGAAATACACAAAGTTGTTACTTGGCTAAGTAACAACCAATTGTATAGAAATGATTCTATAAGGTTAAATTATTAATTAATCATAAAACATAGTTCTCATCAGTGATCCATCCCATTCAGTAGACATAACATCTCAATTAATGATCTAATTTTGCATGCATAAACAAATTACGTTTCATGGGCTATAAAAATTATGTTTAAGTTGATGCTCAAACAAATTTGGACACGCAAGTTATGCTTCGTGGGTTATAAAAATAATGTTTCAATTAAGGGTGTATTTGGCAACGTTAAAAAAATATCAAGCTAAAATTTTTTGTTGTTCATGATTATTCTATTTTTTAATTATTTCTTTGCATTTTCTATACAACTAATCTACTTTTCAATCATTCCTATAAACTATACACACACAAATAACTTACTATTTTAATTTTATTCTTTTTATTCCTCGTCATTACATATATCATATCACATCATTTTTTTCAATTTAAGAACTTTATATATATATAAAAAAAGTCATCTAAAAATTTTATCACTACCCAAACACACTCCAATGCTCAAACTAATTTGGACATGCAAATTCTGTTTCCTGGGCTATAAAAATAATTATCAGAGTTTTAACAAATAAAGGTTACTCAAATGTTCCCCTTATTTTTGCTAACTAAAGTTACTGTTTGAGATATTATTTCACATTTAAGCGCAATATGCGGTATTGGTGTCCAATGAATTGGATGACTCATTGAAATGAACAATGGGATTTCTAAAGCTGCGAGAACCATTTCTCATACACGTGCTTTGTGTGTACAATGTCGTTGTTCCTCAACTCCACACAATAGAACAACCAAAATGAAAAACACCAGAGTAAGAGGACTTCTGTGTAAGTTCGAACACAGAACACAACATCCGAGTAAGAGGACTTCTGAGAAGTTAGGACTAAATGAATGAAGTCTGAAGACAAGGGAGAATTCACAAGCTGATGTAGCAAAATGAAGATTAAAGACAGGAGGGAGAGTATACAAAAATCTTCATAGGGTGGAATTGCTGAATTTTTCCCTCCATCAAGTCTAAAGACAATAGAGAGTTTATGAAGGTTTTACAATGGAATTGTGGAATCGCCTTTCCATCCCCACACCCCTCCCCAAATGCATTATTTAACCAGCACATGAACAACAAAATGTCCAGGACCACACCCCACTAGAACCATGTCTTGGACATGCCCCATCCAAGAAAGTCTTCAATGTGCATGAAAAGATGGATCACTGATCAAGAATGAGATGAGGAAAAAATGAAGCATTCTAACATCTCTCTGCAAAAATTTTTACAAATATAAAATGGTTAGAAAAAAACAAAAAAAAAAAATCGTTCGCAGATCATAGAACCTCTGCTCAGCTAAGCGTTCCATTCAATAAGCAAACTCATATAATTAACAATCAGTTGGGATAAGAGACTACATAATCATCTATTTAATGTAGCTACCAAAAACTCCTGAATTTGGGTTGAAGCATATACCGAATACTGATTAGTACCCTTCTTCCAAGTTGTTGTTGCAATTAGTATGCGCTGCATTCAACAGCAATTGCTAAATCAACCCAGCAGCTTCACTTGCTACCTGATTAACAGGGACTGTTGTCCATCCTGCGCTTACACTACCATTCAACCCATCATCGACAAAATCACCCACCTTTTTAACCAGTAAATCGTCAGGCATGACAGGATACTTCCCAGAGAAACAAGCATAACAAAAATTGGGTGCATCATCGCCCAGAAAATTCTTTAAGGTCTCCAATGAAAGGAATGCCAGTGAATCAGACCCAATAAACTTCCTCACTTCCTCAACTCCCATCTGGTTGGATATCAGCTCCTCTGTGTTTGGAGTGTCAACTCCGTAATAGCAAGAGCCAATGATGGGAGGACTTGCAATCCTCATATGGACCTCCTTGGCACCAGCCTCCTTGAGTAGACGCACAATCTTCGAGGATGTCGTCCCCCTCACGATGGAGTCATCCACAACCACCACTCTCTTCCCCTCCAACACCGGTTGCACTGGAGCTAGCTTGAGCTTCACCCCAAAATCCCGAATCTTCTGGGATGGCTCGATGAAAGTCCTCCCAACGTAGTGAGACCGTATGAGCCCCTGCTGAAATGGAACCCCTGCCTTGTAAGCATAGCCAAGCGCTGCAACTACCCCCGAGTCAGGAACAGCAATCACGATGTCACAGTCCACAGGAGCCTCAGTGGCTAGTATCTGGCCAAAGGCATAGCGTGACTGATAGACAGAGCGGCCAAAGACGATAGAATTCGGCAGCGAGAAGTAGATGTGCTCGAAGATGCAGGCCTTGGGCTCGCGATGGGGGAGCATACACAGCGAGCTCACCCCATCCTTGTCCACCACGACCACCTCCCCGGGGTTTACTTCCCGCTCATAATCCGCCTCAATGAGGTCGAGCGCGCAGGTCTCAGAGGCGAAGACGACAGCGCCGTTTGCCCGGCTGCCCATTACCAATGGCCGGAATCCGAACGGATCGCGCACAGCCACCAGCTTGTCCTCCGACAGGAACACCAACGAGTACGCCCCCTCTATCTGCTTGCAGGCATCAAGAATCCGCATAAGAAAAGGACGCTCTTTGGAGGTGGCAATCAGGTGAAGAACGACCTCCGTATCTGACGAAGTGTTAAATATGGAGCCTTTCTCTTCCAACCTAGCCCTGAGGGTGCGGTAATTCACCAGGTTCCCGTTATGGGCGACGCCAAGGGAGCCGAATCGATAGCCAGCGACGAATGGCTGGACGTTCTTGAGCATGGAGGCACCGGCGGTGGAGTACCTGACGTGGCCAATGGCGGAGGTACCTGGGAGCTCGTCGAGCTTGGAGCTGGTGAAGACGTCGGAGACGAGGCCAACGCCGGTGATGGAGTGGTGTACTCTGTTGTTGACGGCGACGATGCCGGCGCCCTCCTGGCCGCGGTGCTGGAGAGCGTGGAGGGCGAGGTAGCAGAGGCGGGAGGCTTCAGGGTCGCCGAAGATGCCGACCACTCCGCACTCCTCGCGGGGCTTGTTGTCGTCATCAACGACGAGAGAATCGGCGGGAGAAAAAGAAGCCTGAGAGCCGTCAGAAGGGAAGAAATCTGAGATTGGGTTTTTGGAGGAGAGCTTGACCGAGGGAAGAGGAAGGGTTTCTTGATGGCGGGCGACAGAGGGCTGTTTGGCGGTTGAAGCAGAGAGTTTGGGGAGTTTCAGGAAAAGGGATGGGGAGGAGTGAGAAGGGTGTTTGTGGAGTGGAGAAAGATGGGGCTTTTCTGCGGAGGAGAGGGAGAGATTGCAGGAAGCAGCGGCCATGGAAGGAAGCTAGGTAAATGTTGGGAAACAAGGGCTGCGGTCAAGTCTACTTGTTCCATGGATATTTATAGGGCAGCGTTTGAACTGAGAAGCGCGTGCAAGACCGGGAATTGTCGACCGTGGTAACTCCGCACGAACCGTCTCCGTAGTCCGTATTTGCGTAATTACCGGCACGTTTGTGCATTTGTTCTAGGGATAATTTCTCGTGCACCCGATACAATTGCACATAATTTCTATTATGTCTACAACATTTCATAAATTTTTTTATATTCATAATATTTCATCATAAATTTTTCTTATACTCATGTAGTTAAAATCACCGTTATATATACCATTGAAAATACAATTTTGTCATTTTAAATCTTTTCTAATTAAAATAAATCAACTTTAATATGACTTTTGAGTTATTTAATATCTTATATTAATAATTTACTACCATTAATTGAGTCATGTTAAGGTTAAATTATCTCGATTAAAAAATTTTAAATGGGCAAAATCATCTTTTTAATGAGGTAGATAATGATAATTTTAACAACGTAGAGAAGAGAGAAATTTAAAGTAAAATGTCCTTAAAGGGAATTTAAGAAATATTACAGGTATGTTAGAAATTATGTACAATTGTTATAGTTATAAGAAGAAGATAAGTGATTCTATTAGCCAGGGCTGAGTAAATGTTATATTTAGCCTACCTTTAAAACTAATTTATAATAACTTTTTTTTTACTTTTTTCTTTGTACACTTGTTTATCTAAGTATATTTAATATATAAACCAAGTTATTACCATTTTTGAATATATTTATCTTTTTTTTGAGATTTTTAAACATCTACGTGTATATATATATTTAAAATACCTTTATTTTTAAAAATCTAAAAATATATATATAGACATACCAAAAAATGGTGAATTTGATTTATATATTAAAGACACTTAGATAAATAAGTATATGAATAAAAAAGTAAAAAATTTATTTTAAATTAGGGGTGCAAGTCGGTCCGGGTACCCCCGTGTAGGGTAGGGGTGGAACCTGCCCTTACCCATTTTTTAAAAATGTCTACCCTACCCTATTTTAGACCGGGTCGGTCCGGAGTCTACCCTACCCAATTTTTTCAGGTGAGGGTCGGTTCCGGTTCGGTTCCAAATCGGTTCCTAAAAATGTCATGTATCTAAATTGGCTCCAAATACATAAATACTATTATATGAAAAGAATTTTCCAATAAAACAGAAATACCATTATCCAGCATTCTGTCAATTTGAAAATAAATTTTTTTTATCACATATTTGATAATAAACTTAAGTAGCTTACTTCATGTCATTTTCATAACATCTTTATACCTATGCTACAGGCATTTCATCACTTTATATTGAGGTTTAGATCTAATTCAATTGGTTGAATAGAAAATGTACTGCAAGTGATCAAGATTAGCTCTTCGTGGCCCTTGATTCAAAATACAGGGCAAAAAATTGAACATTATCACACCAAACAAATAAATAATAATGTCTTCAACGGTCTTCAAGCATCTAAATAGAGTTTAAAACCACAAATAAGTTCAATCAACACAAGTCAGAAAATAGCATATAAATTAAAATACATACTAATTTACAACCACAAGTTTATCATACAAAATTAATTCAACCACTCATTTACAATCACAAGTATACCATACAAAATTAATGCAACCATTAGTGCACATCTGCAATACATGACACATTATTTTACCTCAAGAAATAAAGATTGTTGTCTCTGGGTGCTGTAGCAATGTTACTGGAAGCCCACGATGGTTGCGACAACCGACCAAGAGTTAACAGGGTTAATTTGATGAAAAACCCAAAATAAATAAATAACCAAAGGGAAAACTAAGATCTTACCAACACTCATTGCAGCCTTCCTGAAAGAGTGAAGAACAGAGATTGGAATTGAAGATCGGAGGAGCGGAGATGGAGAAGATGACTGCAAACAAATGCTTCGGGCAAACAACTACTGCTAACGGGAGAGGAGGTGGGGTTGGGAGAGGATAGGGCACCAATCAGAGGAGGAAAAATTTATAGGCTGCAGAGCACGAAACTCGGAGATCGGAGGAGAGGAGACGGAGAAGATGGCTACAAACAAACGCTTCGGGCGAGCAACTGCTGCGAACGGGAGAGGAGATGGCACTGGGAGAGGATAGGGCACCAATCGAAGGAGGAAAAATTTGCAGGCTGCGTAGCACGAAACTCGGAGAAGAGGAACCAGCGGTCGGAGATCGAAAAAGAGATGACAACGGAGACGCTGGAGATTTGGGGATTATTTGGCCGCGACTGGCTGCGAGGGCTTTTACAAATGGAAATCCTGTATCAGTCTCTCCCGTCTTCACCGTCGCAGATTAGGGATTTGCAAAATGGAAGCAAAAATGGGAGTACGGCTGGTCGGCTAGGGCAGCTTCCGACTACTGTCGTGTGTATATATATATTAATATATAAATAGATATATTATATACGCAATCCGGGTCGGTTCTGGGTACCCGGAACCTGGAACCGACCTTACCCATTTTCCTACGGGTATTTCAAAACCGGAATCGAACCAAACCGACCTGGTGGATAGAATAATGGGAACCTAACCGATCCTAATTCGGGTACCCATCGGGTCGACCCATGGGTACCCGAACCGACTTGCATCCCTATTTTAAATAGGATTTTTGAGGTAGATTAAGTGAGATATTTACTTAGCCTGAGCTAACAGTATCATTCCTTTGAAAAAATATAAATTATCCCTTTGTTTTGCTACGCGATCTTCCGCTATCGAGTTGCAACCAACACAAAATCCTAATAAGGTCCGAAACTATATATTTTTTCATACAATGCCATTTATTAAATATTTTAGATGATATTTGGCAACTTATGGTTTATTAGCTGAATTTATTTAGTATTTTTATGAATCTACAAGTGACATTATGATATCATAACTCATTTGTTTTTGCTTAGCAATCTCATTTACAAGGGGCTGAAAAATGAACGTCTAATTTTAAGAGTTTATACATATGTCAGCCTTATTTTGCAATTCATGTCATAATTAAAGAAAAAAAATTAAAAGAAGAATTCCTTATATACTGTTGCAGTTCACTCTTAAGTCTAATTCCATTAAAATTCTAAATATATCCATATTTTGTTTAAATTTTCACTCATACTCACACTCTATTCAAAATAATGAATATGTATAAAATTTAATATGAATTTATAAATAAAAATTCGAGTTCAATTGATATATGACTCTATAGAGATAAAAAAAAATTATAACCGTAAAAGTTCTAAAAATTTATTTGAATGCGAACTTTTAGTTTAGAATTATAATCATAGTACAAATATATTCATCATTTTATAAAAGATTATGCGTTGGGAAAAGTACATTGTTATGTTTAAAATTTTTAAAAATTCACAAATATAAATGAAATAGAGATAAAAATTATGGGTGTTAAATTTAAGTTATTTAAAGGTAAAAATATTTTTCTAATTGCTTATAAATCTAAGAGCAAACTCATAAAATCATGCCGCATAGGTTATTAAATTGATTTTTTATATTGTTGTTTGCAATATTGCAATTCGATAGTGACCCAAAAATATATTTTTATTATTTTGTTTTAGATAATTTATAAATATATCATTATAATTTGATCAAAACTACAGCATATCCACTTATCTTATGTTATGAAAATATGCAAATTATTTATGATTAAATACTAAAATTGGTGCTTCTACAATGCGCATGAGATGATGAGAATGCCATAGAAAAATTTAGATTTTAAATGCAAATATGTGAAGTTAAAAGATTTAAAATGCATGAACATTCTCAATATTTTACAAAATCTTAACAATGTTGTTTAACACTACGGGGGCTGGGAGTTTTAAATATAAAGAAGTAAATTTCACATATTTAAAAAATAAATAACATAGTTGGAAGGTTTAGAACACAAATTATCATATATTTGAAAACATATGTAAACTATGTGAGTATGTTTTATATTTGCAAATATACATGCATGGTTTGTATATTTACAAATATACTTACTCGTAATAGTGCTTTAATGAAGGTGTGACGAGTCATGACAATGCGGGAATATATGCATTATGGTCAAATTATGTAAAATTATTTACAAATTTAAAGTTAAATAAATATATTTGTAATTACGATCAAACTATATAAATATATTTACAAATTATCCTTTGATTTTTATATACATGAGTTCTTCATCTGGTTTTTCTACTTCATGAAATCTAATCATTTTTTGAATTTTTTGAATTTATTAGTTTTTAAAATTTTTAAAAATATGGCATGGGTATGCGAGATGCACACATTGCAATCTTCAGCCAAAATAAATAAATAAATATTGGCACCGCTCTAGAGGAGAGGGTATGGAGCGTAGAAAAACTTGCTTACGAATCATGACTGACGTCGATAACTTGGAAATTGAAACGCTCTTTATAATGAGCCCGTCGCGTACGAGGAAAAGTTGTTCTTTCTTTATTGATCGAATGGTCCAAGGTGCGCTTAGCTTTAGTATACCCAGTTAGAAATATTTTTTAAATTTTTTATATAATTATTAATTTAAGTATATTTTAATATATATCAATTTTTACTATTTTGATTATTTTTAGATTTTTTTGAATTTTTAAAAACTAATAGCATGTTTAATAATTTTAAATTACTAAAAATACTAAAAATATCACTAATTTTAAAAATAAAAAATATATACAAATCTCTAAAAATTGTAAAAATTGATATATGTTAAATATATTTAGATTAACAGTTGTGCAAAAAAATTTCAAAAAAATTAAAAATAATTTAAATACACCCTGCTAAACTGAACCTACCTGCAACACCGGGGCTTATTTATGCTCGTCCAGTTCTTTATGCAATTGAAGGATGTGTTTGATTATGGATAAAACTTTTGATAAAAAGTTGTAGAAAGTAGAAGTTGTCAAATTGTGTGATATGAAAGAGGTAACGACGAGTAATAAATAAGATAAAGTTGAAATAGATAGGTTAGTTGTGTTGATAGTTGTATAGAAATAATTGAAAAGTATGGTAGTTGTATAGAAAAAATGTGAAGAAATTATTAAAAAATATGCTAATTATGGAAAATGGAAAGTTTTATATTGAAAAGTTTTAACTTAACAACTTTCACTTGTTACCAAACACACCCGAAGAAGGAAGGCCTCAGAAACCCAAACAAGGAGAAGATAAAAGAGAGGGTAAAGGGGAAAACGGGGTTGAATTTTAGAAAATAAAAATCGGCATTTTAGCCATTATTCACGTTTAACGCGGATTTCCTGCTATTTTAATGCCATTAGCCATGAAATGTTTCAGGATTTGGAAATTAATACGCAAACTTGTAATGTTTTAAAATGTAAAAATTCACACACTGCTGCATATTAAAATATTAACGCCAAATATTTTGAAACAAAATAAAGTTGAATACGTTGCGCAGCAAGTTTATTTACAACGAGAGACATTTGCACATAATTCAAAGATAACTTCCAACGTTCATTAATGCCCTGTATTGATCTACATATAGTTATTAGTTACTTATCCTCCTCTGTTTGCTAAATACAAAGGCTTCAATTGGACTATCAAATCAAAATTTAAAATTATGGGAAATTTTTGCTGATAAGCACATTTTTGCGTAATGTGTTTCGAAGCCAATCAATTTTTCCAATTTTAGATGAAAAGAATAAAATAAAACTGTCTGGTTGACAAAGTTGCAAGAATTTTCATTGATAACTCATTTTCTACGAAAGTATCCATAAGTGAGAAAACGACATTATATAACAAGGATAATCAATTACGAAAAGAAAACAAAGTTAAAATATAAGGCAATTGATAGAAAAATTATTAAAATGTAGAGGTAGTATTAGAAAGCAAAGTAGTTAGGATGTAAAATCATATAAAAAGATGAGTACACATTAGGGTCTATTTAATAATGAGAAAAAATCATATAAAATAAAGTCACCCATAATTTGACACATACTAAGTACACACTAGGGTTCATTTAATAATGAAAAAATAAGAAAAATATTTTTTTAAAATTTTAAAAGTGAGAAAGTGACATGAATAGATAAAGATAATAAAATAAAATAGATAGAATAATTATAAAGGCAAATGAATATAAAGATAATAATAAAAAATTTAGAATAATTAAAATAGTTAAAATATAACATCATATACCATGACGACACTGTGCTTGTCACAAACGAGTTATGTCTTGAGTTCAATCCTCCACATCCGCATAGTATAAAAAAACAAGTATTAGCTTAGAGATAAATTTATGAATATTGTTAGTATTTGTTAATTGTGCTTTAGAATATCGTAAAAAATTTATAAAAATGTCTCAAGAGCTTAGTTAGAAAGATATCAATTGAGATAATTGTGAAATACTCATAAAAAAATGCAACATCATATAAAAGAGGAGAAGATAGCCATAGATTTATTTTATTTGTTACTTTTCTGATTAATTTTAGCGTAAAAGTTTCTGCCAAATAATAACAATATTATATATACATATATGTGGAGCATGTTCCGAAGGATTTAAGAAGCTTAAATGAGTAGAATGTAATGACTTGTATTGAAAATGTTAAAATTTATCTTGAAACTTGAAAAAAATATTTTAGAAATGAAAATAAACATTTTATTCAAGACTCGAGATAGCTTTTCAATTTCGCAACATAACTTTTCAATTTTCCATAAAAACTTTTATATTTTCAATATAATTTTTCTCATTTCGAGTTTATATCATTCTATCTTTATCTCATTTCTGTGTCCTTTCCAATCCAAAAGGCCCTTGACGCATATGAAACTGGCTCCCATGTAACCGGAATACATAGAAACTGAACCGGAAGAAGGGTGGATCAATATGAGATAGGGTTTGAATGGAATGAGAATTTGGATACGCAGAGTGAACGAGAATTCATTCGAGAGGGTGATTTTTAAGGGGAAAGAGTGAAGCGGGCCATGAACTGCCCCCAGCCCCAGATCCTAATCCGCTTCAATGCGAGTTCCCACTTTCCAAGTGGCGGAGTAGGCGTGCGGAATCCGGATAACCGACTCCAGCTCCAGCAGGCATGCGATGGACGAGCGCACGTGCCAGCTCAGTGCCGGGCTGTCAGCGCATCAGGCGCCGGGTTCTAGCCTCTAGGGGTGCGTGAGGGGTGGAGAACAGCAGGAGGGCGGTGCGTCCGCTCAAAATTAACCAAGTGGTCCGCACTCCACAGCCGCCTCGTGTGCATGTGCTCCTCTCACCTACGTGGAGTTATATGTGCTTCCCATATTTCTCTCTTATTATTAATATTTTTTCTTATGCACTTAACTTGAAATATTTATATTAGAAAATTTTATTATTTATTAAATAAGGAACTGAACCAAGAGCCTTTGAGACTACTTTATATTTAAATCTGGTCCCTATGGGCCCGATCGTGCATGAACTCTTATGAGGCCGGTTGATTTATATGTTTATCAAATTCTTTTATTTTTTTTTTTTATAAAATTGTATCGAAATGTATTTAATCTATATGCTATGTCTTACAATTCTTTTAGAGATACGTGTGCATTTTTCAAATTTCACAAATTAATTCTTATAGGGGTACTTTAGTCATTTTAACTTAAATACATTTCAAATTTCACAGATTATTGATTTTTGAAACTAAAAAATGCATTCATATCTTCAAAAATGGTGAAATTTGTTGTATAAATTAAAAAAAATTATTATAATAATTTTATGGAAAAATTAACCAAAAATCAAACAAACATATAAATGAGCAGACTTCATGAGAGCTCCTATCGGGTCAGCTAGCAACATCAGAGCCCTTTTATTTTATAGAAATTTGTGAATTTGCTTGAGAATTACTTGCAATGACGTTTTACTACTTACATCTTCTATCATATGATTCGACGTATACTTAGCACATTCTAGAGGCTTGATCCTCTACAGCCCGCCATGTTCATATTTGGCCTTTAATTGCGTCCGGGTCACTTAACATATTTGTTTATTTTTTTAGAAATTTAGGTTTATTCAATTTTGATTTATTTTTTATGAACACTTTATATTTTAACCTATAAACTAAGTGCTACTTTTTAAAATTTGTTTATGTATATTTCTAGATTTTTGAAATATGGAGGATAATTTATCCAATCCTCAAAAGTCATCGGATGAGCGAACGAGATAAAAAATTAAAATTTATCAAAATATTTTTTGCACATTTTTTCATACAATCGTCTTATTTTATAGTCACTTCTTCATAAGTTTTGATGCGATATCTTATTTGTAACTTTATTTATTTTAGATTAAATCATTATATAACGTTATTATCTTATCTATTTTTAAAAATTTTCACTAATCTTTTTCCTATATTTTCTTTATTTTATAGAAATATCTTTGGAAATAGAATAAAGAGAGGATGCTTTCTAAACCGAACATAACTACAGGCGCTGCACCCCTACGCAATCTATATAATTATCGTTATCAAAGCCGTATGGAAATGGCTAACTGTAATTATTAAGTAATAAGTAAAATCATGATCCGCCCGCAGGCAAAAGCAAAAATGCATGGCTGGAGTCCATGTCATATATGTTAGTGTTTTTTTTTTTTTTTTTTTTTTAAAAAAAAAAAAGATTTTCGTGATGTACGTTTGAGAAGACTAAAAAAATGGACTATGTTCGAGTTGGATGTGTGTTTGTTTTGACGGTCGGATTCGTCCAAACTAAAGCAGCGAATAAATAGATAAAAAATGGGATTTATGTATAGAGCAGGTAGGATAGAATGGATAAGATGCGGGTCGCTCTCCGATCCTCAGGCAACAAGTGGGAATGTAGGTGTAGGCTGGAGAAGGCGTGTGAGAGCCAGCAGTAGCAGATGGAATAAATGGCTGGCTGCTAAGTGCTGATGTTCTAGACATATATACAATACATGCAATCCCCTTTCTCTTTCCTTTTTATCTCACAAGTGAGGCTGAGGTTGTCACGTTTATTCCCGCCCATCAAGAGTGCTAATTTATTATTATTATAATTATTATTTAGTGTTATGCTTCATGTGAGGCACTTGGCATTTGATGATGATATATCAATGTGACCCGTTTAATGGGCCGTCAACGTCTACTCATATAGGATCAACCAATATTGCAATTATATTCGTTAAATTAATTAATGCGAATATGCGCTCAGAATTCTGTGGCTAAACTGCAAGAGTAATTTGGTTGTTATTGTATGTTTATGCCAAACCTCTAGCCGTGCATACTACAGTTTTTTTTTTTTTTTTATTGATTCTGTTTACATTTCATCTTAATTTATAATATAATCAAGTTTAAAAATTCTTACTTTTTTAATCTCATTGCAAAAAGCTAAAGTACCTTTACAATCTTTTTTATAATTACAAAAGAGGAAATCAAACGCTTTACACTCGGAAGACTACGGGTTCCACGGCAGGAAGACGGGACTAGAACGTCTGCCAAACGTGGCCTGGACTCGCGCCACTAGAATCAGGCAACGCTCGGTTGGCATGCATACTACAACGTTTAGGTATTCTCTTAGTTTAGAATTTTACGCCGGCAGTCCCAACGTCTCATGCTCGGAGTTGTTCATGGGCTAGCATACGCACATGAGGAAATGTTTCATTTTTTATTTTAAAATTTAAAATAAAATATTTTTAAAAATTAAAAGCATTAAATCCATATCTAAAATAAATTTATTTGGACAAATACATCGATGAATTTTTTTAAAACGGGTAATGCCCACGTAAGCATTGAGGACCCTTCAGACGATGACTCAAGAAATTAACCATCTATAGCGCCATGTGATAAAAAATAATACTTAAAACACACTTTAACCTATGTGAGCTAGGGATGCAGTTCAGCTGCATGCATTGATCAAGAGGATATAGAGCACTATACCGTGCTTCCCCGTATACTTAGCCTCAGTAGACTCTCGAGTGCTTTAACTCATTTTTAATTTTTTTGAAAATTTTTTACACGAAACTGTTAATTTAAGTATACTTAACTTGTATATCAAGTTTTACCATTTTTGAATATTTTTAAATATTTTTATTTTTAAAAATAAATGGCATTTTAGTATTTTTAATTAAATACCGTTGATTTTCAAAAATAAAAAAATTTTTAAAAATTGTAAAACTTAATACACATATTAAAGACACTTACGTTTATAGTTATAAAAAAAATTTGAAAAAAAAAAAGTTAAATGCACTCGAGTGCATTTTGCGTGTCCGTGAGCAGATATTAAGATTCTTTATAATTAGTTGCTTATACAAATTGCGCTTGCTTATGGCATAGTTTGGGGGATGGCCTAACAAAATTCTCACCATTTCAACTTTTTTCTCATCGTGTAGAACATTGACCAAATGATTGTCTAAATGATTGTCTTTGTCATTGCCCGGCCAACAAATGGAGAATGCATGCCCAACCAAACCAATGTTATCGGCATGCAGTTAAGTGTTTTTTTTTTTCCCCTCTTCCTTCTGCATTTTAAGCAATTATTGGAATCAGTATCCTCGGCAGCAAGTTTTAAAAATGTACAAGATTGGAAAAGTACTTAAAATAGTAAAAATTAATACATATATTAAATACATTTAAATTAATAATTTTTTTAAAAAAATTAAAAATATTTAAAAAGAATTAAATGCACCGGGGGCTTGCGCCCGGGGGCATTTAGCCCCAACTGCAGTATATTTGTGAAAGTACGGATCCTTGCCCTTTGCTTTTTAATTTTAAAAATATAAACTATTTATTATGTTTATTAGTGTGTATTTATTTATAATTCGAAAAATTGGAAACATCGTGAACTTTTATATATTATATTTATATCATATATTTTTCTAAATTTTTAGTTTTCGAATATTATATATTTACAAGATATAGGTTTCCAATGAAATTATTTTTGATGTCAGGACAAAATAAGTTATATTAAACACGATAAACGCTTTATATTTTAAAAAATATATTTTAAATTTTAAAAATTAAGAATAAATATGGCGGCTTGAAAGCATTGAATCATTTGTTAAGATTTACAGCATTTAGCTTTGTTTCTATAAACTTCCCTCCATGTAACCTCTTGCATTTTTAATATTTTAATACTTGATGTACAATTCATTTTATCTATAATATTTGACATTATATTATCTTAAAAACTTTTTATTTGTCTAAAATTACTGTACATTGTCCCATTTATAAATTCGTAAAATTAATATAATAAAATAATTTAATATTAAATATTAATTTTAAAGTTGCATTTTCAACATCTAAATTATCGAAATGTCACTACAATATAGCTAAATGATTGTATAGAATATTATTACATTCTAACATATATGTAAATAAATTTAAATATTTTTTATAATTTATCTATGAATATATTTTCAACAAATGTGGGGCACATATATATATTTAATTCAGTTGACACTTATTCTCCTAACTAAACAAATAATATTAGATATAATGAATCAAATAATTTTTTTAAAACATTAACATATTTAAAAATAAAAAGTTACATGGTTACGTGAAAGCATGACAAGATATTAAAAATGAAAAAAATTACAAGATTACTCAAAAGCAAAAAACTTATAAATTTTATAATGCAACCGCTCCATTTTAAATTCTTGACCAACAAATAAGACACATTATAATTCAGGTTCAATTTATTCAATTTACTTTATAATTTTTATCTGAATATTTTCTCTACCAACAATTACAAGTATAATATACATCAGCAGAGGAGCAGAGTAGGAGACGCTTGTGCATAAATCAGTATTTTTACCAACCGAGTTATGCCCGTATTCTACTTCTTTTCTGACAAGGACGCACTCTAACATCCAACAAAGAAAAACAAAAACACGAACACCACGTATGATTAGGGGTTTGGGAAACTCAGATGGAGCTACCATTGAAGCCTCTCAATTAGACAAAAGATCATTGTTGAATTATTTTGGGTGCAATTTAGGCTAGATCGCACCGAGTTCAAGTGAATAATAACTCTTAAGCCTATTAAATTTAAGTGAATTCAAACTCAAATCTTAATATTTAAATTTGGATTAAAACCGGTTGGCATTAATTTCAAGATAAAATTTAAGTTACCTAAAACTGTTTGTTTTCAAATTAATTGTAATATAAAAGAAAATTTTTGAGTACAAGTAGTGGCTGACTGCGGACTCTAGTCACTCTACAGTTTGCATAATGTTAAAAATAAAAAAAGGTTTAATGGGTCCATCATTCCAGCTGGATGTAAGAAACTAGTTGTTGCTCATCTTTCTATTTTTCTATTTTTTAATGCAACTTCTCATCGGATCTAACGAAAAGTCAGAAGGCTACTAATTTCAATAGAAAATAGTAATACAACAATAATACGCTAAGGATTTTAAAATATATTTCCAAATTACAAACCAAGACAACTTAAATTCTATTAAAAATGCATCATGGAATTTAAAAGTATTTGCATCCATATTAACATGGTTTATTCTCATTGTTAATTTTTCAAAATGTCCTTAAATAATTTAAAGGTAATTTGTACTTATTTCAATTAAAAAAACGAATAACTATAATATGTCGTGGCTTCTCAATAGCATGGTGCACTTGAAAGGAATCTAGATCTTAATGTTCAACTGTTTACATCATTTAAAATAATTTTTTCTTCGTATCAAAAGTAATTTCAATTCAAGGTGTGACATGCGTGCATTATAATCAAATCAAATGAAGAAGCAGAAGACAGATGACAGACACCTAGCCAGGCATCATTTCATCTTATGTGGCATTTAAAAATAATTCTATCCAATTTTAACCTGGACAACAACACCAATCTTGTAACAATCTTATACTTGATTTTTTAACTATGTTGACTAAGGCAATTTTCGGCCAATCTTGAAAAAAATTGCACACTTATTCATATATACGCACACACACATAGGTGGACAAGCCATGTAGCGGCCCCCAATAATGTTCTCTCTCTGCAAGTCACGTTCAACCATCCAAGTAGGGTTGGGAATCTTTTGTCAGAAACGGAATCATCGACGTCTGTATGTGTGGCCAAGATTCATGGGAGGGTGTGAATCTTGACAAAACATCATTTTATTTTAACAAAAGTTTTCAATCTAAAATAATATGGCCTATTAGCTCAGTTGGTTAGAGCGTCGTGCTAATAACGCGAAGGTCGCAGGTTCGAAACCTGCATGGGCCAAATTTTAATTTTTTAACTCGTATTTATCTTTGAATGCTAGGATTATAATTTATTTTATTTATCCTTTAAAATTTAACTTCCAAATTTTAAGTAAATTAATATATTTTTTATTTGAAGATTTCAATGAATAAAAGCACATTCGAAGCCTTCAGTGGTCGAAAGGATTTTTTGAATGCTAGGATTATGATTTTACGTTGGGGTAGCCAGTTAGCAACTGGTTGGAATCGATCACTAAATTCATTGTAAAAGCCCCACAGAGGGCCTCATGCATTTAGAAATAGGTGGAATTAGGACCCGGCACTGGGCTGTTCAAACTTCTAAAAAGGATCAAAGGTTTCATTCCCCTTAAAGCCCAGTCCAAGTATTACTACCACACGCGCGAGCGGAGTGATAACTAATTTAGGACTCGCGCCTTGTCCAACTCCAAACTGCACGGAGCGAATGCCGCAGCGCGAAAGCAGATGCGAATTGACTGCGTAATTTCCCTCGCTACTCATTTAGATAGTTTTTAAAATCTCTCAAGAAATCAACCGAACTGGTCTGTGCTTATTTCTTTTCCTCCTCCACTGATGGTTGGGAAGTATAATCCATGGGGAGTGGATCGGGAGAGGAAAAATTCATTCGTTTTGATCAAAGATTCAACGCGGGTTACAGGTTCAATCCTAGGGATGACGTTCTTGTGGAAGAGTATCTCCGAAAAAAAAACAATGGGGAGCCGCTTCCTCCTAACATAATTGGTGAAGTCGACCTGTATGCTATTAATCCTCAAGTTTTGGTCAGCAAATATCACCATCTCAATGGAACTGAATTGCATGAATGTGAGTAGTCAATTCACTAAACCTTGGTCGATGCAAACTTAATTTCTTTCTCAAATCGTTAATTTTTCTTTTTCCCTTTTCTGAGTTTTCTGCTAGTTAGCATCAACTAACTTATTGCGTCTTGGCTTGATTCCTTTATAAATTTTGGTGAATGACTCTGTTTCATTTATTTAGTTTATAGTTTCAAAGATTTTATTTACACTCTCTCACGATGTTCTTCGACCTCAGCTAATAATGGCTTGTCAGATTCTTCGGCCGCCCAACTAAAATTAGGGTTTATTAGTACAAACTTCACACAAATCGTATCTTTATTTAATTTACTATTAGACCACACGTTTATAAAAAAAAATATCTTACACAGCGGTTGTCTTCCAAATTAAAGCTTTGTGAGAGTCAACACATTCTTTAGTGTGTGTTTTTTTTTTTTTTCCCTTTTCTCACCTAATCTAGGTTGTGTTTGGCATTCTATAAAACTTGTCAATATAAAACTATTTATTTTCCACAAATATCTTAATTTTTAATTATTTTTTCACATTTCTTATACACTGATTTTACTTTTCAATTGTTTTTTCATAATTAGTCATACAATTACTCAGTCCATTTTAACTTAATTATTTTTTATTTTTATCATTACCTCTCTTGCATTACATTACTTCTCTTATTTTAAAAACTTTTGCACTACAAATTTTACATTAAAATTTTTTATTAAATACGAGACACATAATAGCATATGATGAGAGTACCTTTTTCCCCTTTGAATAAGTCTAATAATTTTAAAGGAGATTATGTCTACCACGTAACCATGAATTGCATTTATTTGCTAATATCTTCTACACCATCCTTCCTCTTCTTTTATATCTGAATAATCTTCTTTTGTGATTTACACACTTCCCCATAACTTGAGTTGAATCCCCGAATCCTCTCTTGGGGAACCCACTTCCCCGTATAATTTATGCCTGTAGTTTTGTCCATATATTCTTATAGTAAAATCTAAATTTATCTTCCATTTTGTCGTTTAAATAATGATTTTTAATTTGTGCAAAGCTGACTATGTTCTGATTTAGGTTTTTACCAGGGGATATTTTAGCAAAAATTCATGTAAAACTTTGTTATCGTGGTTGGAAAAGAGTGAAAAATGTGTGGTTATATGCGCTATCTTTACGAATGATCATGTCTGTAAATATAGGTAGGGGTGACCAACCGAGGCTAGCTCGGTTGGTAGCTGTCAGTAGGCGCAAATGTGCGTAGGGCAGCGGCGGAGTTTCGAATTGCACTCCGGGCGGAAAAAATGGGTGGGAGCAAAAAATGTGGTCTCCCGGATAGATGGAGTGTGGGAGCAGGTGGTCTCCCAGGTGATTGTTGGAAGCTGTGTCTTCCTTATTCTTTCGTGGAGCTGTGTCTCCAGATTTCTTTGGGAATATGTGTCCCTTATATTTGTAAGAATGTCTCAGATCTTCAAGTATAATATGTGTTGAGATACATGTAATTGTACCAATCAAAAAAATATATATATAGGTAGGGGTGCACATGGTTGGGTTCAACCCGCAACACATTTATACCGGGTTAGGGTTGGGTTGGGTTGGGTTCAATCCGGTTTTAAATTGCGTTATGAGTTGGTTCAACTCATTTACAGCCTTATAAGAAATGGGTTGCACAAATGGGTTGGGTTCAATCCGGTTTTAAATTGCGTTGGATTTAGGTTTTTAGCAGGGGATATTTTAGCAAAAATTCATGTAAAACGTGGACCCCATTTGCAATGAACTCTCGCAGTTTTTTTTTTTTTTGTTCCTTATAAGAAACTAGCATAGTTACTTGCAGCGTTTTTTTAATGGGAAAAAATTGCAGCGCTTTGGAATAAAAAGAAAAACTTGCGTAATTTTAACATTAGATATTTGCTTTCCATCAAAAACATTGGATATTTGCAAATAACTCCTTAAATTTGTATAAACTTTTGATTTGAATAATTTGGAAAATAACCTTGGAAGCTTTTGAGTTTACAACATTACAATAAAAATACCAAAAAATATCATTAAAATATCAAAATAAAAAAACTTTAAAGGATAAATTTTATATCGGAAAATTATTTTTTATATTTTCCATAAAATTTTAATTTTTAATATTAACAAATCCCTATTATAATATTAGAAATATATTTTTTAATATCAGCTATGGTGAAAATTTTCAAACATTAAAGATACCGAATTAATAAATTAATCTAAAATAAAATAAAATTTTCTTGCATTTTATGTTAATATAATAGAATTAAAATTTAAAATTATTTATCGTAGGAATTTTCAACAAAATCTAAAATACATGAAATTAATCCATTTAATATGATAAATATTTTAAAGTATGAGTAATATTTTAAAATGCGTAGAGATATTTACCAAAAATTCTATAAGTATGGTTTATTATTTTTTGCAATGATTTTATAAAATAATTTTTGAAGTTTTCGAGTTGTGCAAAAACAACCTTATATATTTCCATCTATTCAAAATTATAAATAGTTATTTTTTGTCAATGTTTTCTTCCAGGACTATTTTATCAGACTTAAAATGGTTAAGACTCGAAATGTGTGGAGGATGTTGCGTATGTATGCTGTTATCTGTCTTCTCTTTGTAGCTTATTTTTAAAGGCTTATTTTTCAACTATTCCTTGCTGAGATTGATGTTTGTAGAACATGTGGATGTTGCAATGGTGATTAGTGGTTTTATAGGATGTATTTGTATAAATATAAAACTTTTTGAATTAAAACTTTTTTTAACGAGTATTTACAATCATCTCAACACATATTTCCAACTAAGCTTTGAACTATTTTAATAAATTTCTTACAATATATTAACACACATTTAACAATATTTCTAAATTTATCCAAACAATAGAAACTCCAACCCCACTTGGGGAGACTATTGCCACCATTTACCTTTTTCTTCATACTGCTATTCACTTCTTTTTCCACGCTTGCCTTTTTCTCCGTGCTGTTATTCACTTCTTTTTCCATGCTCATTTTTATGCTATGATTCTTTGAATCTTGTCCCAGTTGAGGCAAGCTATGTTAGGCATTGTGGAGAATTAAAACTTTTAATTTAAAATTTTTCACTCTTCCCAATTATCTTATCTTTAAATTATTTCTTTACATCTTTCTATATAATTACTCTATTTTTTAATGATGATTACATAACTACCAATATAACTAATTTATCTGTTTTAATTTTATTCTTTTTATTCCTCATCATTACCTTTATCATATGACACTAATTTATATTATTTTAAAAATAGTTACACTAAAAATTTTTCATCTAAAAATTTTATTATTTTCCAAACACAATGTAGGTAAAAAAAAGAAAATAACAATTGAAAATAAAAATAATGAGCACTTCATGTAAAAATAAAGTCTCTTTATCAATCTTTATTGAAAAATATTTTAGTATATGTAGGCAAAATTGTAAATTAATATATTTTAAATTCAATTTATAAATATAATTTAAATTAAACTACAATTTTAATATATTTTTGTTGAAATTTTTTTGAATTAATTTGCAATTGCGGCAAATTGGGTTGGGTTAGGGTTGTGCTAGGATTGAAAGGTTTTGAAATTGGGTTGGGTTGAGATAAAAACCAACCCAACCACGTGCACCCGCAGTGTATATAGGTATAGCATGTAGTCATATTGAAATTATATAAATAAAGATTATTACAGTTACAGATCAATATTAAAATTATTAGGCGGCACCCATATCAATAAAAATATACAATCCGTCTCTTTATTTCTTTTTTGCATACGTATCCATCAATTTAAGAGGACGGTCAAATTCTCTTCCTAAACAAATACCTTTGCAGTATTGCCTGTGCGATTGTTTGTGTTTTCATGGGTAAAAATTTCAAAATCATGGTTCTTACAGATTCTTCGTCCTCGTCATCGAGAAGAAAGGAATGCTACTTTTTTACTAGAAGAGACAAGAAATACAAGAACGGGAAGCGTCCAAGACGACATACAAATGACAAGGTTGGGTATTGGAAGGCAACGGGTGCAGACCAGAGGATCGTTGATGGGAATAATAGAGATACAGGTTATGTAAAGAAAACATTGGTTTATTACCTTCATGATAAAAAAAACCAACCCAAAAAAGTCGGAGACAAGAAGACTGATTGGATCATGCATGAATATTGCTTGAAAACATGGTCTGGTCATGAGTCAGGTGAAGGATTATTGGATAACAGCACGTCCAAGAAGCACTCTCTTCACCCATCGGGGGAACCAAAGGTGAAAGATGAAAATAGCATGAGGGTGAGTGGCCTCTGGTTTTTTGAATAGTTTAATTCGTCGTATAGCCCAATTATATATATCATGATATATTTATAATTAAAATACATTATTCTTTTTTTTATTTTTTCTTCCTAAACATGTTTTCCTAAGTATATTTAATTCATAAACTAAAATTTTTCATTTTACAATAGTTATATTTATTTATTTTTACTTTAAAAAAATCAATTTCAGGGGCATCTTGTCATTTGTCACCCCTTAAAAACATGATTTTTAAAAAATAAAAAATAAATATATATAAGTATTGCAAAGTGACAAAACTTGATATATGGATTAAAATACACTTAGAAAAATATTTTTGTAAAGAAAAATCATGAAAATATAATTAATTACAAAAAATAAATAATGTATTTTAACTTTAACTACATTATGATGTATATAACAGGCTCCATTTATTCATGTCTCACCTAATCTTTATGATTACTATGGTCGAGTTTGACTAACCAAACTTGAATTCTATCTAAAATCATCTTGTTCGTAAAAAGGATGTTTCGGGAAACAATGTTTAAATTGAATTTTTTTTTTCCTCTAAGATTGATAGTTTGGAACGAATTATAGATTTACAAATACTCTAGAAATATTTATAAAATACCTACATTGGTTAAATTTTTTTTTTTTTTAAAAAAAAATCGAAATCAACAGGCACAGAGAGGGTGTTTTCGATATAATTAATTATATGTGATGAATGTTACAAAATGAAAATTGTCTCCCAGCTGGATAATCACCTAGTTTTTCTAAAAGCAGATATACATGCTACTTGTTAAATTTAAAACTAGTGGGTTTTATCATTTATAAAAATATATGATAAAAAATAAGTGTTTTATAAAAAAAATAATTTGTTTTAAATACGTTGATAAAATTACATATATTCGTAAAATTGCAAGTATATTTGCAATTGTCTCTTAGTTTTAAGTTTTGCATTATTTTGAGACTCTGAGGTGCTAGAAATACCTAGCCGATCAATTTGATACTCATAGCGCCATTGGTAGATAAATGGCCAAATTTTGCTTCTAGATTTTTATTGAATTTTCTTTGTCTATTTGTTGGGTTGCTCAGTTGGAAGGCTGGGCTCTCTGTCGAATCTATGAAAAGAGAGAGAAAAGAGGAAAGAAAGCGGGAGAAGATGCAGATGAAAATAGTGACAATGAAACTACTTATGATGAGCAGCGGGAAATCAATGGAGGTGTAATGGCTTCTAGCCAACAGCAACATGATCGGGAAGAAAATGCATTGAAAGTAGGAGCAAATCCAAGTCAAGGCTACCAAGAAGGATCTGGGCAAGTTAGATGTAAGGAGGAATTGAATACTGCCGATCCCGCTTGGCCCACCATTTTATTTACAACCCACAGTCACCAAAATATGGTTGCCGAAACCAGACCTGATGAGGAATTGAGTGCAGATGAGCTTGCATCTATTCCTTATCAAACAGATCAGCGGTTTACTACAGATGATGAACTCTATAGTTTGATGTATGCAGAAATTGAACCACCCAATGCAA
Organism: Annona squamosa; assembly: GCA_035584095.1. Lineage (NCBI taxonomy): Eukaryota > Viridiplantae > Streptophyta > Magnoliopsida > Magnoliales > Annonaceae > Annona > Annona squamosa. The sequence goes on from JAXCLR010000073.1 coordinate 2,239,962, forward strand.
ATTCTCTCTTTTTGATCTGTGATAGTCGGCCGCTTGAAAGGAATATTGAGCCACTCGGTTCATTCATACAAGACCAAGACAAGATATGTACTACCGTATCAGATGAGTTTCTGAATCAAGCATTCCCAAGTCCCAACCCAAGAGAAGAATCAATTTCCAAATAAAGCAAGAGACAGAAGCACTAACGAAAATGTGTATGTCAGCGGGTTTAGTTAAGATCACTGCGGAGTATGCGATCTCTCTTCTTCCCTTCTCTTCATTCTTTTATAGAAAGATTAGTCTGTACCCACCTTTGTGCTCTTTCATGAAAAGACAATTATCACATTAAATCTATGCACTACCAATAAAGCTCTTCGCATTTCTTCTTAATGATGTGTTTCGAGGTTCGGAAACGGCTTCTTTATAACAAAGGCATGCAAGATAGAGTGAAAGATACGAAGTGCTCCTATATCTCCATTTGTCATTAGCAACTTCGTATTTTTTTTAAACTATTACTAGTTGTCCACCGTGTACCGGAACTTTGAGGCCTCTGTTTGTATGAATTGGTAACTATGAAGGTCTCTATAGTTTATTAAATTCTGAACCTGAATCTAATTTGTGTAAGAACTAGTGTTCATGAAATGGTTTTCATGTTGCGTTTTAGTTCAAAGTGGATCTTTTCATGAAATATTTTAGTTCAAAGTGGATCTTTTCCAGCAACCTTGTTAACATATTCTGCGGTTACGGCCTGGAATCCCAATTAGAAGAGCTTGGATCACTGATCCTGTGGATCAATATAAAAACCGAATTAACAGCCGACAGTCAACATGTAAGAGAGGCATGGCTAATGAGGAACACGAAGATGGACTTGCATTCAATACAACATCATTTTCCACTGTTCACAAAGATAAATATCCAAAATCATCCAAAATTGCACGTATCTGGAACATCTCATGAGAAAAGCTTAATCATCCAATTACATTAGAAAACTCAAATACTAGTTCCACCAATTGCAATTGGATGTACATGACAAAACAAGGCTAACTAAAAAACAACCATCTGGGGGATCCGAAAAAATAGCTGGGGTGGGTTTCCCATTACTTGACCCCGCTAAAAATAATCCCGGATATAAATTTCTCAGTGCAGTATTATCTTGGCAACATACTTCATCATGGTTCTAGCTGTTTCAGTTCTCCTGCTCATCTTCATTTTTAACCAGGCACCTGCACCTGCGCAAGTCAAATCCAGGATTGAGGCTGCCGCATATATGTAGGATGATGGATATGATGCACGCAGGCTAAGCTAAAACACACAAGTAAATTCTGTCGTGGCAATGGAACTTACTTCCATCAGCAGAATGCCTAAACGTGAAAGAAAATATAGAAAATTTCAATGTAACAGGATAGATAAATAAATTTCCAAGCACAAATAACCTCAAGGCACAAAAATCAGCTGGTCCAAACCTTGCTAGGTCACCATATTATCTAGTGAGAGGATCATCTATCTTAAGTGTGGCTTTCAAGTTATCGATGCCTCAAAGCTGCATGTAGACAAGAAGACAGGCCCATGCAACCGTTTATTTGGCAACCCCTTGTAATCAATCATTTAATTCATGCATCCAGATGCATGAGCAAGACAGATCCTTCTGTGCACATTCACTACCAGCATGTGAGAACTTTTGGCCATTCATTAAGAAAGCCTCATCCTGTTTCACTTAGATGCTCAAAACAAAAGACCTCACTTCATCAATAGTGAGCTTTTCCACACACACACAACACAACAAAAACAAAGACAAAAACAAAAATAAAAGAAAGAAAAGAAAGAAAAGAAAAGAAGACTAAAATGTGCAGCTATTGTCCAACATTGACACCAGGGCACATACATGATAGATCTGGGCTCATGCATTTAGAAATGGAAGGAATAAGGACCTTGGCTTTAGACTTCTTTCCTTTGGCCTCAGTTGCTGGGCTGCTCTGGAAAGGAAGGAAGGTTTTGTTCCCCATAAATGGCTGCAAAGCTTTTGGTATTTCGATACCATCTTCCTTTTGGTAGTTTTCCAAAATACAGCAAATGGTTCTTTCTGTGGCAGTTAGAGTAGAGTTCAACAGATGAACATGCTTAGCTTGTTCATTACCCTGCACAAGTAACAAAATACCCATGTTATGAAAAAGAAAGATATTTTTCTTTTCATCCCTTAAAAAAGGAAAAAGTATAAATAACTCAACCTATAACCCTTGTCGCTTGATGTGAAATGGAATATATGGGTTAACATTTTGACGGCCCTAACATTGAAATTTATCCTCGGTCAGAATATTCGAATGTGGAAAAGTTGCAGGCATCACCCCTCATAACAAGACAACCTATTCTGTGGGGGTTAGAAGATTCTCTAGAAGAAACGCAGGTCAAATCAATGTCCTATTAAGAATCAATATTGATAAGAAATAACTAAAATTATATTTCAGAAGATCAAAAGATTCATGCCTTCTTCTGGCCATAGCGGATCTCAAGACTTCGGGACTGGTAATCTGTACAATTTGAACAAGAGACTAGCTCTCTGTATGTTTTGGATGCAGGAAACCACCCTTCTAAATCATACTTCTTTGCAGCCGCGTCATTCAAAGCACCAGAAACAATGGATACAACTCGATAAGGGATATTTAGCTGCCAGGCATGAACCCCACATGAGATCAAACAGAAAATAATGCAACGACAATAAATACAATATCAAAGAAACAAAGATAACAGAGACTTAGGACATACTGCCTTATAGAAATCCTCTGAATTTTTTATCATCTCCTCATGCATGTCCCAGGAATCATTACCATTTGGACTGGTGATACAGAATTGCTCCACTTTCTCAAATTGATGGACACGGAAAATTCCTAATGTATCACGTCCATGGGAACCAGCTTCTTTGCGGAAGCAAGTTGAATATCCAGCGTATCTGCATCCAAGTAAAAAGCGTATATGAACTCTTCTAAAGAATAAAGCACTCAGGCTTAAGTGAAATTAACTGCATATCCAGGAACAGCTGAGACATAGTAAGGTGAAAACCCAAGGAAGAAGCAGAATAGATATTCTTTCTAATTACTAGTTACAGAGGGGCAACAGACAGAATTCCAAATGCTATTGCCTTAATTAGAATTTAAGGCAGAAGAATTTATAATGGCATCTGATCACCAGAACCAGTGGCTGTTTGCTCTTAAAATTCTCAAAATATTCAGGCAGTGAAAAGCAAGGAAGCATGCAGACCACCTTATGGGTAATTGTGATGGGTGAATCCATTCACCTATGTGATATGCACACAATGGCTGTTCAGCTGTAGCAATCAAATACTTGTCATCTCCATCACCAGTTACCTGTAGAAGATCAACCGCTAATGATGACCATGAGAACAGAAACAGTGAGGTAGACAGCAAAAACCTCAAGATCAACACAGTTGTAAGTCAATAGTAGATGACTGCCGCAAAGACAACGGTTTGGTGCCATTGCAGCACAGTGTGATTCAGAAAGACATTCACATACTACCTTGTAAAGTTCTTCATCAAATTGAGATAACTGGGCACATTTTGCCATGATATCTTTCCTCATGAAGAATGGAGTCTGCAACTCTGTATAACCTCTTTCTCCCAAAAATTGAAGGCCGAAACTTATTAATGCTTGATTAAGAAGAACACCAGCACCCTTCAAGTAGAAACCTCTTCCACCAGCAACATCAGCACCTTCAGTAATTTTTTAAATTTATTATTAATAGCTTTGACAAAAGAAAAGAGATTTGATGGACAAATACAACCAAAAAATGAGAACAGTTCAAAACTAGCTCCTAAATTTTTTGATACGTGAGCCATCAAGATATTTGCTCGTTAGTTTCCATCTGTGGAAAAAAAATCAAAAGTAAATTGTTGAAAACAGTGTTTCAATACAATAATTTCTAAATGGTGCCATGAAAAGAAAGGAAAAGCTCAAACACGTACAACATGTGTGCCTAAAATAATCTAATGATGCAGCAAAATGTGCAAGTGCTTCTTATAATCATTCCAACATGACTGAGATGCTTAAATTTGGGTAGCCCGTCATGGAACTTATTGCAAAATATAAGCATAAGACAATCCAATAAACAATGTATCAACAATAATATGGCCTTTGGATGGTTGGTTATGATTAATTAGATCACTATGAATATACATGTTTTCCTAATCTCTAGGAATTCGGCTTAGATAACATTCTCAAATAATTGAAAGTGGCCATAATCTACCTTTGTACCGAAGTCTCAGTTCTCTTCATTCTTTCATATAAAACAAATAAACAAGATGAGATACATGTCTGACAATAAGATACCGTAAACTTGAAGCTTCAATACAATAGCAACTTATCACTTAAGGTAGATAGTGCATTGTTAATACAATACGCATGGAAAGGAAGTTGGATTCAAGTGAGCCCAAAATGGACAGTTTCAAAATACCTTTAATTGTATCTGCAATCCCAAGAAGCTGAACAAGTTCAACATGGTTCTTGAGCTTCCCTTCAGATCTTGGCACCCCCCAATCTCGAATGACCTCATTGTTTGCCTTTAAATGTAGAATAAGAGTTATAAAGTATTCTCAGCGCCAAACAAAATCAAATATAAAGAAATACCTCGTCATCACTGATGGGAACCGAATCATGCACAAGATTTCCTACTAACTCTAGCTTTGCATACAATGCTGCTTTTGCATCTAGGACCTCTAGTTCTTTAGCTGCTGTTAGCTGCTTGTTCTCATCTGTACTTTTTATCATCTCAGTTGCATCCTCACCAGCCTATCAATTAAAGCAAAAATCCAGCCTCGATTAGCAACAAATGCAATCACCATTGCCAAAGAAAAAAGGAATGAGAAAACAAAAATATTTCAGTGATCGGTGATAATTTTTTGCTGCAGAATTTCAATATAATATGCAGACACTGCCTACTTCTGAAGTTCTGTACCTTTCTATTCAGCATTTCCAACTAACATGACCATCTAATTAAGTACAAGCTTGAATCAAATCAACAGGAAAATGATGACTGACAATTTTGAGACGAGCAACTTCTTTGTTGATGCGATTGAAGTCTTTCTGCAGATTGCTCAGTTCGAATTGGCCTGTTAAGACAACACAAGTAAGAAAACAACAGACACAGTAAATTAGGATAAAAATGTAGCTGAGGGTGCTGAAACTACGTTGTCGCCATTGAACATCAAGTTGGATGACTTCATCAACAATCTCCACAGATGCATAACGGCGACGCTGTGACTCACGAATTAGCTCGGGGTTATTGCCCCTGTCTTCTCTGAAGAGATTTATGTCCAGCATCTTAATGCCTTTGGATGCTGGTGTATGCAAGCAAAGTAGATCTTTCCCAGCCCTTCTCTCCGCCCCTTCTGCCTATTTCCAAGCAAAAGCCACTTGACATCAGGGTTGCAAACTGTGTTGGGTTGGATTTGCCCCTGACCTTACTCATTTTCTAAAACTTCAAACCTAACTCGAATCTAACCATATTCCTAAAATTCTTGTTGAGTAAGATGTTGTGAAAAGGCTAGGAACAACAGGAAACTAAATAAAATGATGTTTGAATTGATGCAGAGTTTCATTAAGAAATATAAACAAGCTTGACTGCTCCAAGATTAACAAATATTGAAGAAAACAGTTTTGGGATTGATTACTAATTGGTGAATGTAGTCCATAAATCAAAAAATAACATGCTACGAACTAACTAGAACAACAGTAATTTTTACAGTGCAAAATTTATAGTTATGCATAACAAATAAATGAATTATCAATCAATCGCCACATCGATCACCAATTACCATCCAACCAACCTTACCTCAATACACCATCACATTGAACAGTCGCTCACACCAGCAGCATCCATCCAAATATGCATGCAATCTCAGAAATATAATACAAAAACATATATTATGTCGACAACATAATGATTTAAACTTTTCAAATTCGATAAATATTTGGTAAAAAAGGAGGGGTTTCCCCTCTTTCTTTGAATTTTCAAGAAATCGAGGGTCTTCTTCGGTCTTCATCAATGGCTGTGGATGGTATCTATATTCAGAGAAGAAGATTCAACAGAAAGGGTTTTGGATTATAGAAGGTGGGCTTTAAATCGACAGACCTTGATTGTCCGACTAGAACACTGCTGCCGTTCACCTGGGGGCCAGCACCACTCCTAACGATTATGAGAAAGCGTTCCGGGGAGGGGCGAGATCCACTTTCGAATGGCAAGATAGCGTGAAGCTCGCTCTGTTAGGGAATCAGGCTTAGGGCTTAGGAGGAGGTTTTATTGGGGTTTTTTGCATATGAACCCACAAAGTTTGGCCCATATTGCATCTACATGGATTAGTCTAAAACTTTACAAATGTAGGGTGTATTTGGTTGGAGGTAAAACTTTTGATGAAAAGTTTTTGAAATAGAAGTTGTCAAATCAATAGAAAGTGATATGATATAATAGGAGTAATGATGAGGAGTAAAGAAAATAAAGTTAAAATAGATAGGTTAATTGTATAGGTAGTTGTGTAGAAATGATTGAAAAGTATGGTAGTTTGTATAGAAAAATGTAAAAAAATAATTAAAAAATAGAGTAATTATGGAGAGTGAAAAGTTTTAGTTGATACTTTTTTATCCTAAACAAACACACCCGCAGTGACATCTGCGACATACTTCATCCGGTATTTGCAAGTTTGAAAACAGCGAAGAGAGAGGGGAGGAAGGGCGCGAGGGACAGTGACGGAGAGAACGGGGAGGGCGGCAGACGCTGCACCAGCTACGCAGGAGGGAAAAGAAAAACACCGGCAGTAGTGAACCGGAGAGAGCCTTCGTCATTCAACTATTCAAGTGGGCGTGGACGCCCGATGAATGGATAAATGATAAACAATAATTATGGAGTAATCTGGACCGTCGATACGCATTTTCTACAGCCCAATTTCTGCTTCTATTTGGAGCGTAATCCTTGTCCAAATGGAGAAGTTACTTGTAGTGCTGTGTACCTTGCCGTAGACCTATGATCTAAATCATGTACGACAGTTGGCGGTTCTAGGCAATACAGCTGATCTCGACCATCCATTCCCTTGCTCAAGCATCATTTTCACCTGGAAGTGCAGCTTGGGCTCATAATACTCGGTTTTATCTTAACCCTAACCCTATTTATAAAACATCAATCTTAATCCTAACCCTAACTCTATAGGTAAAATCAAAACCATAACCCTATTTTTGAAAATCGAGTTCGGATTGAGTTTTGGGTTGAAATTTAGGTTGATAAATTTATATTTAATTTAAGAGTAATATGTTTAAAATTTTATATAAATATATAATAACAACAAATTATATAAGTAAATATAACAATATACAGTCGAACCACATATTTTTAAAAAATACAACAATATAAAGAAGGGGAGTGATTCTATTAGTTAGGACTAAACAAATGTCTCGCTTAGCTCACCTCAGAAAACTCATTTATAACAATTTTTTTTCTCTTTGTATACTTTTTTATCTGAGTGTATTTAACATATAACCAAGTTTTACCATTTTTTGAATATGTGTATATATTTTTTAAAGATTTTCAGACATTTGTGTGTGTGTATATATTTAAAATATATTTATCTTTAAAAAATTAAAACAATATATACACATGTCCAAGAATTGTAAAACTTGTTTTATATATTAAATAAAATTAAATAAATAAGTGTATGAAGAAAAAATAAAAAAATTATTGTAAATAAATTTTTTAAAGTAGACTAAGTAAGGCATTTGCTTAGCTCAAGCTAATAGGATCATTCATCTACAAAGAATATTTTTAGAAAAAAATTTAACATAAAAACAAGATAAATGAATAAGATTATAGAAATAAAAGATAAATATAAATGAAAATAAAATTCTTTATTTATAATATAATTACAATATGACAAACTCGTATTTAAATATAAATATAAATAATATAAAATATAAAAATATAAAAAAATATTGTTTAGATATTATATATAAAATATATTTATAATAAATATAAAATAAAATCGGGCTTAGGTTCACTTGAACCCTAACCCTATCATTTTTATAAATCGAGTTCACCGGGCTTGGGGCGTAAAAAAGCGAATTCTAAAACCGCTATAAATAGGATTTAGGCACAACCCGACCCAAGTTGCACTCCTTATTTTCATTAGCCTAGCCTGCTTAATTGACTGTCTACAAATTCATTTTTTAATAGTTGCACAACAATTTATTTTGTATACATTATTATGTCTTAAATCAAGATCTTTTTATTTACTTTAATATCAAGGTAATGATGAGGAGTAAAGTTAAAATAGATAAATTAATTATATGAATAGTTGTTTACAAATGATTAAAAATAACATAATTATATAGAAAGATGTAAAAAAAATTAAAAATAAAATAATTATGAATATTAAAAAATTTTCGCTAAGACAAGTTATCTACAGTTTAAAAAGTTTTTGAGTAAAATAAATATGCACTTACCTTAAATCTATTCAACTTATCAAGAGCCGACATCATCATTTTAAAATCGTCTTGCAAAATTATCATTTCAAAAGAGTCTAAAAACATATTTTTTGTTTTTATTTGCACATGGTTAATTTGATTATGGTTAATCCATAAATCAATTTTTATCAATTTTATGGATGCACATATATGTATATATTTATATTGAATTTTTAAATATATGGTTATTTTAGTCATGTCTCAATAATTTAGAATGATTAAAAGACCTAGCAAGATCCTTATTTTTGGCTGGAGGCTATTCAGGAATAGGCTCCCGACTCTCAGGAATCTACAAAGGCGAGATATTGATATTGACCCAAAATGCTTGTTTTGCAGGTTTGGAGTGGAAGATTCCAATCATCTATTTTTGGATTGTGAGCTAACTAAAAGGATTTGGTTCTGGATCGCAAGAAGGATCGTTCTTTCGGCCATGGTTCATCCGGCCATGGTTCAGGAATTAATCACCTCTCTTGTACAAAATCAGTGGACGGACGACCTGTGCCTTTTCATCATCTGCTGTTGGAGGATTTGGTTTTTATGAAACTCACTCAAGATTGATGGGCTAAAACCGGATCTTGCAAACGTTCTAAATTGGTATAAGGAGTATCTGGAGGAACATCGTAGGGCCTCTCCCCTCATTTTGGATAGCGCTTTTGATAGACCTCTGATTCCCAGATGGAGTATTAAAGCTTAATGTAGACGCTCACCTGCATCATCGGAACTCATCATCGGGTTTCATAGCGGTCATTCGCGATTCGAGGGGAGCTTTTATTGCGGCGAAAGGATGGCGCCGGGATGGCTTTATAGAACCATTGCTCATGGAGGCACAGGCTTTTCTCCTCGGTGCATCTTGGGGATTGGAATCTAACTTGCCTGCACTGCAAATTGAAACCGATTCGCTCCTTCTGGTTAACCTGCTTTCGACTGATGGCCCCGTTCCCTCTCCGGTCGGAAATGTGATCAACGAAATCAAGTATATTCTATATTCTTCTAATCAACTAACTGTTCATCATGTCCTTAGGCAGGAAAATGTTGTGGCTCATGCCTTAGCCGACGCTCTTACTGTATCCTCTGTAGACTAACAAGTTTGGTGGGGTACCCCCCACAGGCTATACAGGAAAAAATTTGTTAAGACAATTTTTTGGCAATAAAAGCTTTTGGATCATCCTATCCCTCCTCCCTTTTAGACGATTAGGGTTGTGGGATAGGGTGCTTTCTTTCTCTAAAAAAAATACCTATATATTTAACAATCTAAAATAAATATATATATATCTCTCAAAAATTAATTTATAGATTAAACATACTAGAATAAATAATTTTTTAAAGAAATAAAAAATAATAAAAAATATGAATTTTGAACCCATCGGGATTCGGGAATGATTAGCGTCAATTTTCTTTCCTTTTCTCCCAAGTCGATCACAGAAATTAATGTGATAACAAAATTGGTTTCGAAACCCTTATGAGCTACTAAAAAAATCTTTACTGGCAAGAAAAAATACACGTAAAAAAAGTTTTTCTTACTTGGTTGATATATAACATATATCAATAACTATTTATAACTAAAAATCTCTCTAGTAATCAAATTTTAGCTTTTATTTAAAAATTTTAGTTACCGTCAAAATAAAATTCTTATACTGAATTGTCTAGCTCGTGGTGGTGGGCATGCAAGCAACAGAACCATTGGCCCAAGCATGTCAACAGCAAAGGCTGATTGTTAGGGAGGGCCAACCCATGGGAAGTGTTTCCCATGAGAAAAAAAAGAAAGTAGGGGTAATTTAGTAATTTTCCATTGTGAGTATGTTTGACTAAAAACGTGAGTGTGTTTCATTTTTTGATAAATTTTATATTATATACATACAAAATCTCAATCTATTCCATTCATTTGATAGATCAATTAGTAAAA
>JAXCLR010000073.1:2250618-2273928 GCA_035584095.1 Annona squamosa
CTGCCGAAAATGCCCAATTACATCTCATCCATCAAACCGAAATGAACGGCAGATCGCAAGCTTCCATTGATAGAGGCCGGGGAAGCGCTTCCCCTGGGTTGGCCCTCAATTGTTGGGAGGGTAAACCACAATTTCATTCCAAAAAATTTTCTAACGTCTGTACAATATGCTTGCAAAATACGTTCAGGGAATTCAGGGATAGAATGACATAAAAATACTAATATAGAAAAATAAACAAGTATTTCAAATTCAAATCATCATAAAGGATAAAAGGGAGGACCTTAATTGCTTTGCAAATTTGCAATATAAGAATACCATCGTGTAGTTCTAAATTTTGATAAAGTTCGACAATAGGATCGTGTTTTCCGAGATAGAGTTGTTAAGTGGGCTTTTTTGCAAATCAGTATCATCGATAAAAATTGCAAATTTTCCGAAAAAAATGTGTAATTAGAGCCGTCCGCCAAAATTCCTCGTTGGCAGTAGATTTTAAATTTTGTATCACGCGCATTGATTGGCTCGGAAATTGTTTCTAGCATCTCGGACGATTATCGGATGCCATGGAGTTCGTTGGCGTGCAGTTAGTTGGCAGATGGATGATAATTAAAGTTCGCAGGAAAGCTATGAATTTTATTGCAAGGTAGGTGATTTCTTAATTTGTAAAAACACATGAGGCAGAATTTCATCTTACCATATCAAATATTTCCTAAAAAAAACCACCGCCATGTATTTAATCCAATCCAATGAGTGCATGTACATTTGAAATCTATGTAAATCTCACCCATAATTATTTGGACGCACTTGGGGTAATAATCTAATGCCATCCGGGAGCATGGATATGCACCCACTTCCTTTTTCAATTACAACAGCTTTTTTTTTTTTCCCAAATCTAAATATTTATTTTCTTTATTAATATATTTTTATTTATGATGTCAAAATTTATATTTATATCCGTATGAAACTCAATGCCTTTTGAGAGTAAATATATAAATATTAAAATTATAAAATAAAAACTTTTTAATTATAAAAAGGTTATATATTCGTGATTTTAAGTATCATAAACAACATGTAGATGAATGTCATCAGCGGTTTATATCTTTAAACAAATGAAAATTTGTAAAATAAATGGGTGTACATAGCTGCATTAGATCACGACTAGACTACGCAACTATACCAAAGTTGTTCCAAAATTTGAGTTATTTAAGCTGATCATGTCGTGCAAACAAAGCCCTAGATTTGCATATCCTTTTTTTTTTTTTTATGGCTATAAGTAAATTTTGTTTTAGCAACAAAATTTATAAAATTCTACTGCAAATTTTGTCACGGATGGATTATTGAATTTCACCTCCGAGAACGAAAATCTACGGAAAAACCATGCAACAGTGGACGCAACTGAGATAGCATGTGTCTTTGCTTTTGCCGCTGAAAATGGGACCTGATACACTGCACACCGGTGTGTATCGATTTTTATTAATTTTGGAGTATTTTAGATATTTATTTTTTATTATTAAAAATTAGTGACATTTTAGATAATTTAAAAATTACCTAAAATGTCCTCGATTACCTAAAATATCATTAATTTTCAAAAATAAAATAAAAATCTAACATATTTCAAAAATGATAAAAATTAATATACATGTTAAATATACTTTTTTGATTGGTGTATATTTTACAACATATCTCAATTCATATTACATTCAAAGTTCTGCAATTTTTTTCAAAGAAGACAACAAGCTTCTGAATATCAACTGGGAGACAACCAGCTCCCACCCACTATAAAGGAGGACCACACAAATGCCCCCGCCCAAATCTGTTCGAACTCCCACGATGAGTCGAACACGCACGGGCTGCCGAACGCGGATTCCGTTCTCGTTTTGGTCATGTTAAATATACTTAAATTAACAATTATATACAAAAATTTTAAAAAATAAAAAAGAATTAAATGCACCTGAGTGCACCGAGGCTGAGTGCACTGAGGCTAAGTGCACCCAGGTGCATTTAGCGGGCTGAAATTTTCTCGTATGCAGAAATAGTAAAAAGAAAAAATAAAACAAAAAGTAAAGTAATCTTATATAATCAAAGGGTAAATTAATTCAATAATAATATGATAAAAAAATCATGAAGATAAAAATACTCATGAGTGTTTAAACGCATACTTGTTGATGATACGTAGATAAAAATACTCTGAGTGCAGTATGCGCATAAATCTAGGTACGTGGATAATTTTTTACAAAATTTAAACATAGAAATATTTAATTGTTTTCAATTGGTAAAAATAACTATAATACTTTTGTGTTTTAAAATTTTAAAGAATATATATGCATCTCTAAAAATGATAAAAATTGACTTATTAATAAACTACACCTAAAAATTAACAGGTTTATAAAATTAAAAAACTAAAAAATTGGGTGCTATGCCTGGACACGAATGGTGAACATTTACACCCATCAAAGTAAAAGACGTGCTTGCAGTATGGTTAGAACTATGTATGCAAGATTTTCAAAATCATAAAAAAAAAGCGAGCCGAAACCCATATAATAATAATAATCCATCTCATCTAGCGACAACGAAGAACTCGTTGTACTTAATAATGGCCGAGCAATAACCAATAAAAGCATGTAACCACCAGCTTAACAGTAAACCATAAAAGGAATTTCTTGTGAGTTTGTCCGTCCAAATAATTTTCAAATAGCATGGATTTTCTGTTCCACATGCATCAATTGAAGGTTTCCCCTTCTTCATCTAAAATCCGGCCTCAATACATTCATACCCTCCGCTCTGGCTTCTGTTCTAGTCAGTTTTAATTGCAGTAGCTGGAAATATCTCCAGTACTGACAATATTTTTGATGCACATGGGCCCGGAAACGAGGGATAGATCATACAAGTCATCCTTTTGAGTTGTTCCAAAGCTGCCAAGTTGCCGGCAACTGTCAGCATTGTTGAACCTCATAAATGCAGATAATATACAAGGAAAGCCGTGATTTCAGAAAATAAAATATTCTCTTGGATTTCCGTCAGTTCTGAATAGAAAAGTCGCTTCATCCCTCGAGAACTTTTTTTGTTGGGAAACAACCATTAATGGCTTGGAAGATTTTTTAAAGATTAAATTGTAGAAAGAATTAATATGGTCTCATGCACCGCAACGTTTTCATTCGTAAGATAATTCCTACTTTTAGCAATCGTTTTAAAAAGATTTTTTTTTGCAAATATATCTATAAAATTCAAATAATATTACATTTGTGTTTCTAAATTTGTGAAAAATTATAAATATACCTACCGTGTTTGTATAAAATTACAAATGTGTTTTTTCTGGGATGCCATTAGATTTTTTACAAATAATAAAAATGTCATTCAAATCAAATAATATACTTTTAATGTTTTCAACAATTATAGTTGTATTTGTTGTTTTATTATTTTATAATTTTTCACCTACATTATGTTTTTAATTAGTATTATACAATACAACATTTGTTATTACAGTTAAGCTCATTCACAAGGGAGCCAACAAGCTCTTAGGTAAACATTTACGGGAGATGGAGCTTCCATCAATAGTCTCCGAAGACAAAGTTCTCAAAAATAGCTGTGACTCCCGCTTATGGGAAGACTTGAACTCTGAAGCTCATCAATGGAGATTAATCAAAAAAAAAAAAATGGAGATTAACCGAGTTACAAATTGGGTCACTGCCCGGTTGGCACCTATACTGTTATTTAAATTTTTTTAATAAATATACTTACAATATTTGCAAAAATTGCAAATGTTTTACTTAGGTTAAACAACATTATTATAATTTTATAGAAAAATTTAATGACATTATAATAGAAGAAACACGTTTACAATTTTATGCAAATTTTGTGAACATATTTGCAATTTCAGTAAATTTAGAAACAATGATGCAATTGGTCAAATTTATAAATATATTTACAAAAATCCCAAAGATTAAAATGTTCATTGCAACATTTTTCTTTTAATTACATTTGAAATTTTACTTTACAATATTTCATTTTTCTATCTAAATTTAACAAATCAATTCCACCAGTTCTCATAAAACTTATTATAAATTTCCTTACGCTATGAGTGAGGCGACCAAAGTTCATCAGAAGGGAGACCAAAGCTCCGAGGGAGTTTAAACTGCAACTTCAATGTCCCAACTACCCATAAGCAAAAGTCATGACCAAGCGATACGTGCATGTGGGCATCATAGTTAGCAATGTACGTCTGTTGACTTTTATCGTAGAGTCAAATCATGCATGGTATAGGCAGCGCAGTGGTCATGGATAGGGGTAGTAAACCGAAATGTCTGTGTTCGAATCTCCTCAGGGGTTTCTTCAAAATAGTCCCCATGACGTGGGGGTTTGACAATTTTCCATGAATGGGGTTTTTTTTATAAGATTTTCCTTCGTATACGGATGTGTAAATCCACAATGAAAAGGACGTAAATGTGCCACACAATGTAATATCATGTTGTCATAATGCAAAATACCTATAAAAAAAATAGTCAAATCATGACACAAGCGATAACTACAACGGAAATGGACGAGAAGTTCCCACAATCCTAGTCCTCTTGTAGTATTGAAGCATGCAATTGGCCTACCAATTATACAGTACGATAGAACTTATTGCATCACCGCAAATTATGTTGGCTCTTTTAATGGGTGGGGTCATTGCACGTATTGTTAGAGGGGGATAATTGCTTTTAATTTTCCGAAATTAACTTAGGGTCCGTATACCCCAAAGGCCTCACGGGATAAAACTTAATTTTAATCTATTTTCCAATTTTCAAAGAGTTCAAAGATATTTTTAAATCTCTAAAGGGGTAGTTTCAGGAGACAAAAGCCTGTGAATTCTGCACAGGGTCGGTATTTTTTAGTCTTCTGCAAATGGGCAAGCTTACTTAGATTTTCTTTCAAATGAAATTTGACAAAAATTTAAATTTATTTATATTGCATTTTATTTTCTAAAATTAATAAAAGAAATATTTTACTAGTTTTAAAATCACCAAATAAATGTAAAAATTATTAATCCAGGTATATATTATCCATAAACTATATTTTATCAATTTTAGAGTCGTGCATATATTTATTTTATATTTTAAACACAAAGATATTTTAACCATTTTGACTTTTTCTTGAAAATTATTAATCTATGTATATATTATCTATAAACTTTATTTTATCAATTTTAGTGATGTGAGTATATTTATTTTATATTTTTAAACACAAAGACAATTTAGCCATTTTCACTTTTTTCATGTAAATAACTACAATATGTTTGTATTTAAAAACAAAATATATATATATATAAATATTTAAAAATAACAAAACTTAACTTATAAATAATATGTACCTAGATTAACAGTTTTATCAAAAAATTTAAAAAATGATATTTCAAATTGGTCCAATATGGAGTCATCTGTGATAGATCATAAAAGATCACCACTCCACATGTATAAGAGTGTAAGTTTTTTCTGCAAAAAGTATTAGGAAAATTTATAAGCTATATTTTTTTAGATTTTGATCCTTTTTTAGAAAAAAAAATAAAATCTAAATGGACAATATCGACCGCTGCGGTTGAATCCTAGGATTTTTTTTTTTTTTAGAACAAGGTACTGTTCCATTAACAAAACCGGGGCGGCATTCATGCTGCGAGATGAGAAATTGTTCGTTGTATCATGCGGTTTTATCGTCGGCACTTTAGATTTATTCACGTCGAAATCATGGCAGAGCAAAAGCGGAGTTGAGATGCACATAGCCCCGGTTACCCGCGTACATGTTCATCTTGCTTGCCTGGAAGAATCTATGATGATAAACTCGCACGTAGGAAGTGTTGGGATTTTGGGAAGGGATGAGAGGAGATAAAGAAAGACTGGAAAATGCAAAAGTCGTTAATAGATAGAAAAGAAAAAATAGTATTTTTTATAGGAAAAAATAATATTAGAAATAAGGAAATTAAAAATTGTTATGTATTTAAAGTGAAAATATAAAAATTTCATCCCATTCCATCTCTTCGAATACTCAGAACCGGCCCTCGGAAATTGCATATGTGGCATATTGTCAAATCTCAAAGTGATCAAACTCTCGTCTATTAAACTTTTGAAATCTATTTACTTCTTTTCTTTTCATTTATTATTATAATGACTTAAAAAATAAAAAAATGAAAAACCTCAGCTGCTAACCTATAATTATTTCAATTTTGGACGGGAGGATTTTTACGAATCCTTGGCAGCATGTCAGTATTGATATATTGCACTAATTAATTGCATGAAAATTTTCCAAAAATAAAAATACCAAGAACAAGCTTTGGCAAATTAGGGGTAAATCTTCTTCTAGTGTTGTTAGCAAGTATTTGGCTGTTTCAACTTTTTTAAAAATTTGTATTATAGACCGAGACCTCTAATTTTGCTCGTTTGACGTTATAATTATTTCAAACTTTTTAAAACCAAATCGAAACATAGACTTGTTATAGCAGTTGAAGTAAGCAAAAATCATATGAATTTTTAGTAAGTTAGAAAGAAATGCAATTTAGTTCTTATTTCTAGTTGTCGACGAAGGAATTAAAAATAATGTGGACTGTCCATATGTGCGGCAGTTAAAGGGGTGTCAGGAAGCAGTTCGACAATCGATTCTATACGACCAGCAATTTGGTCGTGCACATTTATTGGATGGCCCAAAATAAGAAGAATAAGAAATCGAAATTTGTTCTTAATTTCACACACAAATTCTGGAACCTTATTGGCAACGGATATCACTTACGGGCAAAGCAAATCGAAGAAGCAAGAGTTTGGATACCTCCACAACTGTCACCGTCCTAGCTACTTATTATGATTTCGTGAGCTCCATAGCAGGAAAAAGCCGGTCGTTCAGCAGAAAATATCGTGTTGCCAATAAATAAATAAAAGGAAAGAGGCCCCGGATTGGTTGTTACTTCAAATTTCTTTGTATCGTCGGAGGTCTTCACGAAATTATAAGTATGTGACTAAGCTTACGTGTGTTCATCCCTCAATACTGCGTTTAATCAAGTATTACTGTTCAAGAGTAATAAGCATCTGTAGCTAAATAATCAATTGTAGCTAAAACATATAAAAAATTATTATAAATGAATTTTTTTAAAGTGTACTAAGCGAAATATTTACTTGATCCCAGTTAACAAGATCACTCGTTAGTGTATAATAGTACTAAATATATATTATATGTGAATAAAAGTTAATTACTTAGAATTGAGTTCCTTAAGTTTTTTCGTAACAATTAAAATTTCAAGAATGACGAGGTGGCTAAAGGATATTAGAATATCTTAATAATTTTACTAAAGTGACAAAAAATACCCCTAAGTACTAGGTTGCTAAAGAAAAGACTTTCTTAGACTAAGTTAATATGAATTTGAACACTTCTCTCGAAAAAATAATACTCATTCTTACCTATCCTTAGCTATTTCTCTCTCCAAAATTCAAGTAAACGTAATTTTGTAAACAAAAACAAATTTATCCACGATTTCGAATATCGTGAATAAAAAAGGGAAGTCTGTCGAACAGGCCTTATAACTCCATTTAATTACAAATTAGGCCATGTACTTAGGTATTTGCAAAATAGAACTTACACTATTTTCAATGCTGTAAATATATCTCGCGTTCACGTTAATTTGCCAAAAAGAAAAAAAGAAGAAGTTAAAAACAGTAGAAAACAGCATTCAACCAATTCCATATCTAATTTCGAAAACTTTGATGCCAATTTTCATTTTGTAATATTTATAAACTTGGTTTCTTTTATAAACACCTAAATCCATACAGTTCAATTTGCAATTAAGAAAAACTAAAATGCGTATTTTGCAAAAACCTATAGATTTGAATTTCATTCTAAGACAATTTTGAATTCTTTCCTGCCCGTGCAACCTTTCGTTTTACCACCACCTAAGAAACATAATTACCATAATAATTTTAGTTTTTTCTTGTTGTTTTCTAATCCCAAAATCCACTAACTTGATCAGAAAGCTTTCGAAAATTCTCCGACTCTTAAATGGTCAGAATAGTAGTTTAAACGGAGTTATGACGGCCATCACTCCTCCCTCCATCCCACCCACCCGATTACAAGACCCTCTGCCAATCTCCTACTTGCTCTCAAGCCGGCAACTCTCTCACTTGAGGGAAAATGAATGTTGGAGAAGCCGGCAATGGTGTTGGGCAAGGGTCTTTTTCAGGGATTTCTCAAGACGCAAAGCGGCAGCAGCAGCAGAAGAAGGCAGACGATGATGAAGCCAAGAAGAAGGTCCCCTTCTTCAAGCTCTTCGCCTTCGCCGACTTCTATGACTACATCCTGATGGCCATTGGCTCCCTCGGAGCTTGTGTTCATGGTGTGTCCGTCCCCGTCTTCTTTATCTTCTTTGGTGAATTGATCAACATCATCGGCGTCGCTTATCTTTTTCCAGCTTCGGTTTCTCACAAAGTAGCCAAGGTACATAATTTCCCATTGGTATGTAGCTTAGTTGCATTTTGGGCCTTGTTTGCTTTTGGGTGTATCTCAATCCCTGCAAATCCCAACTCTGGTACCCACGAAATGGCTATGAAGATTGAAATGCTGCATTTGATTTGTGAGGATGTGATTTTTCATGAAAAAGACCAAAATACACTAGATATCACATTAAGCCCGAGCTTTTCCTATCCATTGCTAATTTTTTTTATTATGTATTTTAGATTTTGATCTTTACTTATATTTCCTTGGGCTTTTTTCAGTATTCTCTGGACTTTGTTTACCTGGGGATTGCTATACTGTTTTCATCATGGACAGGTAGGTGTAGAATTCATGATTAACTCTCAAGAGCGTGAGATGGGATTTAATTGATTTAATTTCTTGGGTGGGTTTGAAATCTGGGCTCGCATGCATGCAGAGGTGGCCTGCTGGATGCACACAGGAGAGAGGCAGGCAGCAAAGATGAGGCTAGCTTATCTGCAATCCATGCTCAGTCAAGACATTAGCCACTTTGACACGGAGGCCACCACCGGCGAAGTGATTGCGGCCATCACCAGCGACGTTCTCATCGTTCAGGACGCCATCTCGGAGAAGGTATAATCAATAATCACCATCTCCAAACTCCATCTTAGCCGTCCAACACAGCGGCAGCATTGATTATATCGGTGGGACGGTCCACCAAAACTCAAATGCCTTTCAAATTCACTTTCATGCATTAATTGTATGGGTAGGACTTTGGAGAACATGCCTTTTTCGAACTGCATAACTAGTCATTATTTTGAAACAAAAATCATTTTCTATAGTTGGGAATTTTGCTTCACCCTAACGAGTGCTTGATATCGGTGGGGATTTCCTTTTTGTTTCTGTGATTCTTGAGCTTTTCCTTTAATTCGGATAATTGGGTAGTTGGGGATTGGAGTAGCTTGTGCAAGCTGCTAATTTTACTTGGATTGTCGTCTTCACCCAGGCAGTTGAAATTGCAGTCCCAGTCGGTCCCCCTTCTAGAGGGGTTTGCATGGAGGATCCTCTAGGTTCTGGTATTTTCACTTTTGACTTTTTATTTTATATTTGCAACAGATAACTTCAAGTTTTGAAAATATGTAGTTTTGTTGCCGCCACTAACATAAAACTCTAACACTATTATTTTTTTAACTTGATATTCTAGTAAAAATCCAGAAAAAATGACTCTGAAAAATTTCAACAAATAGAGTATTCTATTTAAGGTTTGAATAAAATTAAATAAAGAGTATTTTAGTTATTGTGAGTAAAAAATTAACATGTTTAGAATTTTATGCTAGTAAAGGAACCAAAGTTATCTGCATGATTGGCAAAGGAGAAAAAAAAAATTCCCTTACTTTTTAATACATATTTCATATGACTACCTTGCTTTACAATGATTTCTTCACATTTTTTGCATATCTTAAACTATTTGATTTATTCTTAATTATTATCATTATCATGTTGTTATTATTTTATAGGCATATTTGGAAGGTGATAAGAAAGTGATAAAATTTTTTGATGAAAAATTTTTAGTGTAAAGGTTTTGAATCAATAGAAAATCATGTAATATAATAAAGATAATAATGAGAGATAAAAAATAAATAAAGTTAAAATAAATAGGTTAGTTATACCAGTATTTTTATGAAAATGATTGAAAACTAGGAAAATTGTATATAAGTAAAAAATGATCAAAATAGTATACTTGTGAAGAATGAAAAATTTTAGAGTAAAAAGTTGTAATTTAAAAAATTTCTATTCCTAACAAACATGCTCTATTCATGTATTTCAAAAAAAATTTGCCAAATTTCTTTCAATTTTTCCCCAAACACATCTTATATATTTTGTAAATTTCTAGTCATCTATTACAAATATAAAATTTATGGGATATTTGGCCAAATTAAAATCTTTTCACACTAAAATTTTTCATTCTTCACAACTATATTATTTTTTAATTATTTCTTTATATTTTCATATACAAGTGCTCTATTTTTTCAATTACTTCTGCGCAATTATCCATATAATTAACTTATCTTTTTTACTTTATTTTCTTTACTCTTTTATTATTATCCCTATCATATTAGAATATTTTCTTTAATTTCATAAACTTTTACATAAAAATTTTTTTATACAAAAATTTCATCACTTTACAAGCATACCGTAGATCAAATTGCAAATTTCGTAGAGTAAGGGACCTATACGAAAATCCCCCGGAATTGAAGGCAACACTTTAATGGGTAGTTGGAACCGTCGATGGCTTAGATTTTCGAGCATTAAATGCAGATTAATCCATCCTTCCAACTAAGGTTCAGGTGCTCAAGGCTGGCAAATAAATCTTTGGGGGAAAAAAGTAAGATAAATAGCATGTCCTACAAGCCATGCCAGCACTACCCTGTAGACCATTGAAGAGATCCCAGCCGTTCATCTTAAACTGCTCCATCGTACGGATGTTGAATTAAATTTACCAGAGCAAAATAACGTCCTCACGTCGGTGGTTGCTGTTAAAATTACTTTTATAAACGCTAGTCTTACCTAAATCTTGCTTGACTTCTATGAAATTTGATAATTTTAAAAAAAATTTAGTACTTATTTTTTAAAAATCTGCAAAATGGGCCAAAAAATATTTACAGTATCAAATGTGGTACAGAACATGCATACATAGTATTAATCAGGAAATAAGCAATCGTCGACTCTTTAATTACCAGATGGCCGACACCATTGTATATATATGTGAAACGGGTTCCAGGGTTCAAAACCGGCATGGAGCATTTTAACTTCTATCGGGAAAATAAAATAAAAAAAAAGTATATAGGCCATGCGTGCGAATAATATCTTAAACATTAAGACGTAAATATCTGATTTTAGACATTTTACTACTGTTATTGGATCATGGGACATGTAATGTCTTGAAATGAGTAATTCGCATTTGTCTCCTCATTTCTTGCAACTTTGCGATTGTTCTCCACAGTTATTGATTTTACAAAATACTCCCATGTGTGGACTTTACTTGCAAAATTCCCACATAAACAAATTTTATTGGAATTTGGATTTTGTGACTCACTAGGCAATATAAACATATAACGATATCATTGGATCATGCCTATGTAAGTTTTGTGGCTATTGTGTCAAAAATTCGACCAATAAAACTTTGACTGCCTTTTAAAATGGTAATAATCATTCAAATGGAGGTGCTTTGCCAAAAAAATTCATAATTGTGTACATTTTTACAAAATATTAGTTATGATAGAAATTGCAAAACCATAAAAAGATGGGAGGTAAATGCCGATTTTTATAGAGTGTTTGTTAATCTATAAAACTTTTCAATCTCCATGACCGTCCTTTTTTTTAAAATTATTTTTCATTTCTTACTATGCAAGCACATTTATTATTTCTATTTTAACTTTATTATTTTTACTGTTCATCGTTACTTTTATTATATCATTGTTTTACATTTCAAAGACTTTTATAATAAAATTTTTTCATCAAAATTAATTCACTTACCAAACACAACCAAAGTTAATTTTTGACCTTTCTTCCATAAGTTTAAATTGTAATACTCATTTTTATCCAAACCAAGTGAATTTTTTTTTTTTTTTGGGGTTTTACCCACAAGAAAATTCGTAGGCCTTGACAAATATTTGTAAAATACTACGATAGTACAAATATCCTCTCTCATCTTGTCTTTTGCGTGGTGCATGTAGGTTACTTGGTCATATTCAGTATTTGTCTCTCTCCCTCTCTGACCTCACGCAGGACCATTTTTTCCTCTGCAGTCGTGTTGTATGCAGCATGTAAAAGTGGACAGACGAGCTGGCGCAATTAATAAACCTCATTCACGGCGAATGCATGAACTAAAAGTTGAATGTCGTATGCATTATCTTATAAACCCGTAACACGCTATATTTCAGATAAATGATATATGGATACGCATTTTTTGTGGGGCTATAAATGGACAAGTGCATGAGACACAGAGATGGAAAATAATAATAATAAGAATAAATAAATAGAGGCGCCTACCTATCAACCCACATTTATTAAGGTAGCCCACGCCCTATTTAAGACCTAACATGACTATGCTGACACGATGGCCATTGGTTCGTTGGGATAAAAGGCTCAACCACGACCACGTGGTCAATTACATAGCTCCGAAGCCCTATGAAGCAACTTAATTAAAGCTAGCTAATATATTTAATAATAATAAAAAAGATAGCTAATATAAAATTTTTTAAAATAAGAATAATTATGTAATATAATAGAGATAATGAAAAAGAATAAAATTAAATAAATAGTGTCTGTCGTATGAGCAACTATGGAAATAATTAAAATTAAAATTAATATATATGAAAATGTAAAAAATAATTAAAATTAATATAGTTATAAAAAGTGAATAATTTTGCATCAATAATTTTACCATAACTAAACACACCTGTAATATGTATGTGCATGGTTTAGGTGGCAACCAAAAATTCTTAGAAAGCTTTTAGCAATCAACTCAAACTTCTTGCAACAAATTTATAATTGCCAAAAATAAAAAATTTAAAATCAAAAAATCAAAAAAAAAAATCTTAGTAACCCCGCTTATTTTTGAATTAACGCCTACCTTTTAGTTAGAAAATTACTTATATTGTCTTTGTTTACTTATGATTAGCATAATCTTCTTTAGATACGGTTTTTCCTTCCTTTTTTGGTATCAATTTCGACCAGACTTTATGGTTGTTAGTTATGGTTGAAGATTTCAAAATTATAAAAGTATGGGAGGTAATTAATTAACGCAGATAGCCATTTTAGTTATTTTCATCCAACCAATCAGGCTATAAAACTTCTAACATACGCATGACGTCGACTAAGGGGTCATCTGATCTGGTTCAATCGGACTATGATTCTATAAAACTTCTAAAATACCCATTTTTTTGTCATTTGATTTTTGTCGAAGAATACTCATATGGTTTAATTATCTGAATTGAAATGCAGGTTGGGAACTTCATGCACTACATTAGCCGATTTATTGCGGGCTTTATAATCGGATTCCTTCGCGTTTGGCAAATCAGCTTGGTGACGTTGTCTATAGTGCCCTTGATAGCCATTGCAGGGGGTGTCTACGCTTACGTTGCTACTGGCTTGATCGCAAGAGTGAGAAGGTCGTATGTGAAGGCTGGAGAAATTGCAGAAGAGGTCAGCTCCACGACTCCCTTCTATTAATTTCCTTGTTTTTACTTTCCATGTGCTCCATACAGTGTTGCAGACTACTTCCATCCCACATCCACTCATGTCCTTGTCTCCAATGGCTCTGGATGTATCTAGCTTATGACCCTAAGAATATTAAGCCTTCATTAGAACTACCAGCTCATTTCCTTAACAGCAAAAGTATAGATTGATACTTTGCATTGAATTTTTATTACGTTGGTTCTACACATAATAATGACATTTTAGATAATCTAATATTGAAATATAATTTCAAAATTAATATTTAGCATCAAATTATTTTATTATGTTAATATTACATAATTTAGGTGAAACCCATGCACAACAATAAAAGATAAGGGGTAATCTTTCTATAATAATATGATGTTAAATACGATAAATAAAGTAAATCTTCCATTAATAATGAGGATAGAAAAAATAAATAGTTTATTTAACTTGATATAAGAAACATACCAATTCAATTCGTTGAGGTCCAGCATACAATTTAAGTATATTTTGCCATTTAGTATAGTACAAGAACCCAAACTAAGCTAATTAATTTAATTAATACTACATTCATCATTTGCGCTAGCTATATATGCCCATGCATTCTCAATTTCTGATTGTCTTAGACTTTTATATATAATTATATACTGGGAACTCGAGTAAAGTTGGAAAGTGAGAGGAAATATAAAATTCATATTCATTTGGCTTTTGTAGAGTTATTAGAACTAGACCTGGTTTAATCTAGAATCGGTCTAATTGTACGCTTCAATCACAACAATTGATTTAGATATATTTGAAAAGTGATAAAATTTTTTATGAAAAATTTTTAATATAAAATTTTTTTAAATAAGAGCAAATGATATGATACAATATGAATAATAATGGAGAGTAAAATAAATAAAGTTAAAGAAATAAGTTAGATATATTGATAGTAGTGTAGAAATAATTAAAAAGTAG
The DNA here is from genome assembly GCA_035584095.1 of Annona squamosa. Classification (NCBI taxonomy): domain Eukaryota; kingdom Viridiplantae; phylum Streptophyta; class Magnoliopsida; order Magnoliales; family Annonaceae; genus Annona; species Annona squamosa. The sequence continues at coordinate 2,265,214 of JAXCLR010000073.1, forward strand.
AATAGTTGTATAAGAAGAAGTGAATAAATAATTAAAAATAAGATAATTATGAAGAATTAAAAGTTTTAGATTAAAAATATTAATTTGAAAAGTTTTTGTTACGAACAAATACTCCCTTAATATAAGTTTTCAAAATAAATTTTAAAATAATTTAAATTAAAAATCTCAACCATATAGCTTAACCTAAATAAAAAGATCTTTCATTAATAAATTAGTTACTCGAATATGTAGGTTTTTATTTAGTATTTATATATATTGTAATAACTGAAATTACAATTAGACATTTTTACAACTCTCACGTGAAAACTTTTTTCTATAAATTCTTTACTATCAAGGAGACACCACAGTAACCACCACTCTTGGAGGAATAAATTCCTGCATTAATCAGGACTCAAGACTCGAGCAGCGCCTCCGCTCATCACGTGTCTCGAATATATAGGTATATTTTACTGATATTATTAAAAATCTAAAAAAAACATGTAGCTTAATAAAACCGGCCCAAACCGAACCCGGGCCATCCGCTCACGGTGAACCAGTTCGTCTGGCCGGTCCGGTCAGGTTGTCATAACAGCTGTCATACACATTCGAATGCACACAATTTTTAAAATTTTTTTTTTTTTAATGGACGAATGCAAGCATTTGGTTAGGGTGCAACTCAGGTCGAGTTATACCGGGTTGGAGTGAACCCAAACCTTAAGCCAACCGGGTTAGAGTAAACCCAAATCCAAATCCTAAGAATTTAATTGGGGTTTGCATTGATTTTGGTTTGGTTTCGGGTTACCAATAAACTGTTTTTTTCCAAATTTAATTGTAATCTAAAAGAAAATTATTAGAATATATATACCTGTATTTATGAAATCAAACCTCACGCTGAATTTCACAACATCCTTTCAAAAAAATTTGCAACATCATGTTGAATTTTACAATATTCTTTGAATGAACTCTACAATCAATTTTTCAGCACCCTATAGACACAAATAAATGATAAATTAGTTAGTTTTATGACTAGTTGATCATTTCTATTTATTAGCTAATGAAAATGACTCAAGTGTAGCAAATATAAAATGAACATATCATACCAACTATTGTAGTTGAAACTAAACATTATCTACAAATTGCTGAAATTGAATTCAAACTGAATATTTATCATACAAATTGCTGAAATTGAATTCAAACTGAATATTTATCATACAAATTGCTAAAATAAAAATTAACTACTTGGCATACCAATAAACTTAAAATATGAATCAAATTTATACTATAATATGAAATTTAAACTAACAGATTTCTCATATTAACCAAAAGTATAATATGAAATAGATTTATCATGCCGACTCAAATTCAAACATAATCCACACAACAGTTATTCAAAATAACTAAATCTAAATGCATTAAAAATAATGGTTCAATATTCTAATCTAATTTAAGTGCAATCCAAATTTAAAATGACAATATAAATAAATCTCAAGTTTAAATAAGTTTACATCCACTTTTAAACAAATTCAAAATTCAAATAAATTCACGTCTCCAAGGTTTCCAAAAAACTAAAAAACATGTATAATTCATGAAAAAATTATATAAATTACACCGGGTTCAACCGGGTCGGGTTTTGATACCGGGTTGGGGTGAACATAGGTTTGGTTTCGGGTTTCTACGGGTCGGGTCGAAACGGATCTATTTTGGAAAAAATCTAAAAAATAAAACCCATTTTTTTTGTTTTGGTACTGGGTCGGGTCGGGCGGATCCGGACAGATCCGGTACCAAGTTGCACCCCTACATTTGGTTCCTGCATTAGTAGTCTAAAATCAACTAAATTCTTGTTCCAATATCTTTGCATCAAGGCACAGATCCGAGGCTAATTATATTTTAAGACAATCCCCATGAAAGTGGTATTGTAGTTAAGTGACTTTGGCTCTTTTAATTGCTGAATATAATTAATGGGCCGATAACCAACTTAATTTGGGGTTTAATCAATGATGATTTAATTATGTTATATGTCATTTGCAGGTGATTGCGAACGTCCGGACCGTCCAAGCATTTGTCGGAGAAGAGAGAGCAGTGAGATCCTACAGGGACGCTCTTCAGAAGACATACATATATGGGAAGAAAGGAGGGTTGGCTAAAGGTCTTGGCCTTGGAACCATGCATTGTGTTCTGTTTCTGTCATGGGCACTGCTGGTATGGTTCGCCAGCGTCATCGTCCACAAGCAGATAGCCAATGGCGGGGAGTCTTTCACTACCATGCTCAACGTCGTCATTGCTGGCCTGTGAGTCTTCGTCATGTCCTCTCGAATTTCCATGCCTATCCTTTTATTTTGGAAACAATCCCAATTGCAGGGCAATTCACTTGGATTATTATTATTCCTCTGGCTATTTGCATTTGCCTGGGCTTTTTTTTTTTTGTAATTTTTATTTCAGACTTATTGTTATTGTCCGGATTTATGAATTTTATTTGAAAAAACCTCTACTATTTACTTTGAGTGGAATTTTTTGTCCTCCTATACTTGATGATACTCATCTAAGGTATCCTGCTAACCTATGGTCTGTCCCACATGATCTTGTCACTAGTGAATTAAATTTTATCCTTGAAAGTATTGACCTCTTGTCGAAAGCTTTGATATTCTGCTAACCTATGGTCTGTCCCACATGATCTTGTCACAAGTGAATTAAATTTTATCCTTGAAAGCATTGACCTCTTATCGAAAGCTTTATTATTCGTTAGTCCACAGGGGGTGTAAGTGTTTTTGTTAAATTGATATTTTATGAGATAAAATTTGCAAAATTGCCAAAAAAAATTTTAAAAAAAAGAGAGTTAAATGCAACTAACGCTCACTCCTATTATGTTGTGCCTGGTACATCAGTTCGTTTTCTTTTCGATTTATTTCTGTAGAACCCCTCTACTATATAACCTTTTCTACATAAAATCCTTTCCGCCCACTGGAATTTTGCCTCTTTTGCGAATCGACAACACTACAGCAGGACCAACTTAATTGTAATAACAAAATTGGTTATAGATAACATTGTTTATGCCGCGTTGCTTGCTTGTTTCACTCAAAGAATCTGATCACAGTTGGATTGGTTGGCAGCTCACTTGGGTTGGCAGCACCAAACCTCTCTACATTCTTCAGGGCTCAAGCGGCAGCATACCCCATATTCGAAATGATCGAGAGGAGCACGATCAGCAAAGCGAGCCTGAAGACAGGCAAGAAGCTGGACAGCATAGACGGCCACATCCAATTCAAGGACGTGTCCTTCACCTACCCTTCTCGCCCCGACGTGCAGGTCTTCGATCGCCTCAACCTCGACATACCTTCGGGGAAGATTGTAGCTCTGGTGGGGGGAAGTGGGTCAGGGAAGAGCACCGTGATTTCGTTGATCGAGAGGTTTTATGATCCAAGTGGTGGGAGGATTTCACTGGATGGGAATGATATCAAGAGCCTCGATTTGAAGTGGATGAGGCAGCAGATTGGGCTTGTGAATCAAGAGCCGGCCCTTTTTGCCACCACCATCCGTGAGAACATCTTGTATGGGAAGGACGATGCTACGCTTGCTGAGATGACACGTGCGGCCAAGCTCTCTGAGGCCATTGCTTTCATCAACAACCTTCCCGATAGATATGAGACACAGGTAAGTAAGTAATAGCTTTAATTAATTTCATGTGAATTTGTAGATTACATGCTTGATTATACCATCCGGTTGTAGATTTTTCTTTTATTATTTTTTTGGGCTATTTGCGTTTACGGATACGAGAATATTATTTTAGTCAAAGTTTACAATATATGAGATATGTTAATGTGCATTGCTTGCCACATAACTTTTAATGCATTTGGCCAAAATAGACTCATATGTATTTAAATGTATTTATACTTTATAAAATCGTTTATCCATATAGAAATTACGTAGGAGATAGTTTACATGTTAAAAAATAAATTTAACAGATTATTTTATTACATTGAATTTGTATCATTTACAGAAAGAGTCCATACACATATTCAATTTGAATAAAAATGAGTGCGGTAATATAATATATAATTCTAAATACAATGGTTAAGGATATTATAATTTCATAATTACGTGGTAGCTATTTTGAGGCAATTATACTATAATTTACTATGCATGTGCCTAAACTTGAATTTTTCTTTATATATATAGGAAATTAATTCAGTATCCTCCACAAATGAGCCCTATATGTATTAAAATTAACATCTACCCCACATATTATATTTATAATTATTTATTTTGATTGTATATCAATTTTCATCTAAACTGAACATGTATATGTTCTCCATCTTAATATAACTATCAAATTTAAAGTTGTATTTTCAATATCTATCTAAAGTATAAGTTTTATATAGATAAATAATTGTATAAAATATTATTATATTTTAATATATCTGGGGTACTGTATCATAATTGATGGGTTCTTATACACACACGCACATATATATATTTCACAAATGAGGCCTGTAGTTATTAGGTAAAAAATTATAAAATCTTAATAAAGGAGGCAAGCGCATAAAGACCTGGTTTTATTCTCTCTCTCCTGTAATAAAATCACAGAAAGTGGATTACCCGTACGTTATCTTTACACAATTATTAAGTGTATTTGAGAATAGATAAAACTTTTGATGAAAAGTTATAGATGATAGAAGTTATCAAATAATGTGATATAATAAGGGTGATAATGAGGAATAAATAGAGTAAAATTGAAATAAATAGGTTAATTGTGTTGGTAGTTATGTAGAAATGATTGAAAAGTAAGGTAGTTTTATAAAAAAAATGTAAAAAAAATAATTAAAAAATAGGATAGTTATGGAAAGTGAAAAATTTTAGATTAAAAAGTTTTAACTTCACAACTTTTCCTTAATGACAAACACACCCATTATATTAGATGAGATAAATGTTTTAAAAGATTGGAATATTTAATTAGAAGTATATGGGTTTCTCTAATAATCAAATGATTTTCAATGGATCAAAATTCATTAATATAAGTTCTTTCATTGGAATGATTTAACACCTTCACATACCCACCCCACTTCAAGCAGAAGAATTGCTTTTGTATCAACTTGAAATTTTGGGTGTGTTTGTTTGGATTATAAACATGTCAACTAAAACTTTTCAATCTAAAACTTTTCACTCTCCATAACTACTTCATTTTTTAATTATTTTTTCACATTTTTCTATACAAACTATCCTACTTTTCAATCATTTCTACATAACTATCTATACAACTAACCTATTTATTTTAACTTTATTCTCTTTACTTCTCATCATTACTCCTGTTATATCACATCATTTCCTATCAATGTGACAACTTCTACCTTAAAAACTTTTCATCAAAAATTTTACCCCCAACAAAACACACCCTTCCTACCGAAAAGAATTTGAAATTTGAAAATTGATAGGTAGGAGAGAGAGGGGTGCAGCTGTCAGGGGGCCAAAAGCAGAGGATCGCCATCTCCAGAGCCATCCTGAAGAACCCGGCGATCCTGCTGTTGGACGAGGCGACGTCGGCTTTGGACGCGGAGTCGGAGAAGAGCGTGCAGCAGGCTCTGGACCGCGTCATGGTGGGGAGAACCACTGTCGTGGTGGCCCACCGCCTGTCCACCATCAGGAATGCAGACATCATCGCAGTCGTCCAATCCGGCAACATCGTGGAGACGGGCAACCACGAGCAGCTCATGTCCGATCCTAACTCCGCCTACGCTGCACTCGTCCGTCTGCAACAGCAAGATGCAGCAGCTGCTTCCTCTGCTCCTCCTCCAGTTTCTTCCTCCTCCTTCGCTTCTTCTTCTACCCGTCGCTACACTGCAGAAGGCTCCACCTTGGGTCGGCCCCACAGGTATGTAATGCATGGGTCCCAATCGCACCCCACTTCTTCTACTTGTACATCCTCCGTACACTGTAATTAAAAAAAAGATTGATTATCGTTGTGATTGACCAATTAAGGAGGCCAACATGTGAAAATCTTGGAATGCATGCAGCATAATGTACTCGAGAGAACTGTCCCGCACTGGCGCTAGCTTCCACTCAGACAAGTACTCCTCCCAAGCTGCGGAAGATGACGACGATGCCGACTCTGCAAAGGCCAAGAAACCCGTCTCCATGCGGAGTTTGTACACTATGGCTGCCCCGGACTGGGCGCTGGGCGTGTTCGGCACCATCGGCTGCGCTTTCGCCGGCGCCCAAATGCCCCTCTTCGCCCTCGGCGTTACCCAAGCACTCGTCTCCTACTACATGAGCTGGGAGACAACCCAGCGAGAAGTGAGGAGGATCGCCCTCCTCTTCTGCAGCGGCGCCGTCCTCACCGTCTTCTTCCACGCCCTCGAGCACTACAGCTTCGGCATCATGGGCGAGCGTCTCACTCTCCGCGTCAGAGAGATGATGTTTGCAGGTAGACGATTACCTCTGGGAATTCCTTGTTTTTTTTTTTTTTTCTGGGTTGTTTGTTCTGAATTTCGGTTCCTTCCTGTGCAGCGATTCTACGGAGTGAGATAGGGTTCTTCGACGACGTGAACAATACCAGCTCCATGCTTTCGTCGCGGCTGGAGGCGGACGCGACGCTGCTGAAAACCATTGTTGTCGATCGCTCCACCATTCTCTTGCAGAACGGTTTCCTTGTTCTCACCTCCTTCATCATTGCCTTCATCTTGAACTGGAGGATCACGCTCGTCGTCCTCGCCACTTACCCGTTGATCGTCAGTGGCCATATTAGCGAGGTTAATTTGTTCTTATTCTTTTGGGAATTGAAAATATAGGCGCATTGAAAATGTTTTTTTTCTCTGTTAGCAAAAATACCCACAAAACCAGAGGCTTGATTTCTTAAAATGCAGCCAGTAAGAATTACATGCTTCTTTTTTCAATCTGTTAGTGAAAATGCCCATGCCCACAAGAGCAGTAATTTTTTTTTTAATTGAAAAAAAGCTGATGCAGCTTGTCTTTCCTTGACAGAAACTCTTCATGAAAGGCTATGGCGGCAACCTAAACAAATCTTACCTGAAGGCGAACATGCTGGCCGGGGAGGCCGTCAGCAACATCCGCACAATCGCAGCCTTCTGCTCGGAAGAGAAGGTCATGGACATGTACTCTCGCGAGCTCGAAGAGCCCTCCAAGCGCTCCTTCCGCCGAGGCCAGATCGCCGGTATCTTCTACGGCATCTCTCAGTGCTGCATCTTCTGTTCCTATGGTCTCGCCCTTTGGTATTTATCTATGCTCTGCTTCTAGGCTCTTCTAATTCCGTTGAAACCAGAATATAGTAAATTATATTATATTACACCAGAGTTGGGTTCGACGAATTCCTCCATTTGCAGGTATGGCTCTGTTTTGATGGGGAAGGAGCTGGCGAGCTTTAAATCGGTGATGAAATCGTTCATGGTCCTGATCGTCACCGCTTTGGCAATGGGGGAGACGCTGGCGATGGCCCCGGATCTTATCAAGGGGAATCAGATGGCAGCGTCTGTGTTCGAAGTGCTCGACAGGAAGACAGAGGTCGTGGGAGATGTGGGCGAGGAGGTTGGGAGGGTTGAGGGCGTGATCGAAATGCAGCGAGTCGATTTCTGCTACCCCTCGAGGCCTGACGTCATGATCTTCAAGGAGTTCGATCTCAAGGTGCGAGCCGGCAAAAGCATGGCGCTGGTGGGGACTAGCGGCTCTGGCAAAAGCTCTGTTCTCTCCCTGATTCTCAGATTCTACGATCCGACCGCCGGGAGAGTGACGATTGATGGTGAGTTTCCTGAACTTGGTGCAGCTGGTTTTCTCCATTTGGATATCTAATCATCTTGTTTGGTTTTATTTCTTCAGGGAAAGACATTAAGAAGCTGAAGCTCAAGTGTCTGAGGAAGCACATAGGCCTGGTCCAGCAGGAGCCGGCTCTGTTTGCAACCACCATCTACGAAAACATCCTCTATGGCAGAGAAGGAGCAACAGAAGCAGAGGTGGTGGAGGCGGCCAAGCTCGCCAATGCTCACTCCTTCATCAGCAGCCTTCCAGAAGGGTATTCGACCAAAGTCGGGGAGCGCGGAGTTCAGCTTTCGGGCGGCCAGAAGCAGCGCGTGGCCATTGCGAGAGCAGTCCTCAAGAACCCAGCAATCCTGCTGCTGGACGAGGCCACCAGCGCCCTCGACCTGGAATCAGAGCGCATCGTGCAGCAGGCGCTCGACAGGCTCATGACAAACAGGACGACCGTGATGGTGGCGCACCGGCTCTCGACGATCCAGAACGCCGACCTCATATCGGTGCTGCAGGATGGGAAGATCATAGAACAGGGGAACCATTCCTCCCTGGTAGAGAACAAGAACGGCGCGTATTATAAGCTGATTAACTTGCAGCAACAGCAACAGCAGAAGCAGCAATACCACCTGGAGGATCGATGAGGGGGTAGTAGTGGTTTCTGTTCATTTGTAATTTTCTATTTATTAATCCAGCTGAGTTGATGAGGTTGATTGTTTACCGTGGTGAATAATATCCCTACATACGAATGATTGAAAAAAATATACTTTTTTAAGGATTAATGGAAATTATTTGCATTTATAGCATTTTTTTATTCTGGGTTTGATAATCTCTCCTGGACTTGTTTCATGTAGAGGCAAATGTCCCACTTAGGGTGTGTTTGGTTGGAGGTAAAACTTTTGAGAAAAAATTTTTGGAGTAGAAGTTGTCAAATCAATAAAAAGTGATGTGATATAATAGGAGTAATGATGAGGAGTAAAGAGAATA
>JAXCLR010000073.1:2279653-2295524 GCA_035584095.1 Annona squamosa
ATCACTTTTTATTGATTTGACAACTTCTACTCCAAAAACTTTTCCTCAAAAGTTTTACCTCCAACCAAACACACCCTAAAATGTTTGTTTTTTTTTTACAACATACAAATTTCCAATGAATTATTTTTAATAACTTGATAAATGATTTAGATTTTAAAAATACATTTTAAACTTACAAAGACAATAATAAGAATGGAGATACCGGAAAATATTGAATCATTACCCTAACATGTGTAGTCTGCAGGCCTCATATTAAATTGCTTTTACATTTTAGTCCATTAAAATATCAATCATCCGAGAAAATCCATGGCGGTCCATTTTCATTTGCAAATACGCGTTTAGCCGCATGACGTTCCATACTCATTTAAAATACCCGCATTATCTAATGCTACAATGGACTACATAAGTGAGAACCAGGAACAGGGCATGAACAAGCAAGTCTAGATGCCACCATCAACTACTAGGTGCGGTAACTGGATTTAAAAGTAAGAATCTAGGTGGCTGCCTGCAGATTGAAAAGATCCCCTTGCAAGGACCCGAGCTACAAACTCCAATGCCAACATAGCTCGTATGAAGCTGAGGCAAGAAACTAGTGCGCCAGAGCAGAAGACGTACCCAGGAGGAAAATTAAAACCGATAGGAAGAAAAAAGCCAATATCAACACACTTGATGATTAATGTTAGATCAAAATTCAACATAACATCTCGTATTTGATGCTCGGAACCATCAGAAACAATCGAGGCCAACGCCACAATTAGCATGAGAAATAACACTTCCTCGTTGCAAAAAAGCTGCCGGAAAAAAATTAGCATTTGTACCAACACCACTTAAATACATGTACATGGTCACAAAATAATCTCCAGCAAGCAGCGTGCTCTGACTGCATACACCAAACTGATATGAGAACAGTAACTGGGTTTCAGAACTCAAGCTTCCGACATACATCAAGACCGACAAAAGTCCTCAATTTTGCCATGGGTTTCATTGGTGCTCCAGGGCATGTCTCAGCAATTCCGTTTAGAAGAGGTGAAGATGTGGGCGTCCTGAACCCATCATCAGAACCTGGTTCCAAGGAAGAATTTTCAGTTAGAGTTCCTTCTGCCTGCTTAGAGACAATTGCATCTAAGAATGATTCATATACTGACTCCAATATGTTTTCTTCATGCATATCTTCCAAGTTATTCTCTCCTGCACCTTCCATGAGATCACAGCAGGATTCAAAGTCCAGACGCTTAATGGTACGCGCTCGAGTCTCCTCCAAAGGTTTCTTCCTAGGAGCAAACATAAGTTCATCTGGGCCAGGTGCAAAGGGATCAAACACATGCCGCTTTGGAGTTCGAATTCCAGAATCGTTATCACCAGTATCAGTTCCATCCGAGCTGGATGTGACAGCAGCAGGAGAAGACACCCAAGTTACTGGAGTGTCACTTCCAGCAAGAGCTTCCCTATTTCCTCGGTCTGCAACAGGAGTCAATGGTGCTAGATTGCTCCCACTAGCCACTATGGATGGCTCAGCATCATTGGCTTCCAAGATCCTTTTTTCAGAGCAGAAAATGTCATCAGAAGATGAATCCAGCTCAGGCTGCATTTTCTCCGCAACTTCAAAATTCATGCCTGAAAAATACCAATAAAACAACTTGGTGCCTGTAAGTCTGGATAAAAAAAAAAGCTAGAATTTTCCAATGCGAAGAGAGGACCAACTTGATGCTTAGCTTAAAGTAAGAGTCATCAAAATGCTAAATTTGACACAGGGACAAGGTGACTGACATGCCAAGTTCAAAGACAGAATCCACAACCATGCATATAACAAAGACATGGATAATGGGAGCAAAACCCAACTCATCAAGGTATGCATCACACACATAAACCATGACAGGTGTGACAAACATACATCGTGTTTGCTTGTGCATCCAGTAGTGAATCTCTTAGGTCTTCTTCAATGAATTGATATGTCAGTCACACAAGCCATTTATCTCGAAATGAGGTAACCATTCATTATCCCCAGAAAAAAAAAAATTTTAAGTAACCATTACCACCTGTTCAAATACTCAACTCACCGGCCAAGAAAGCACACAAGTAAAACACATGGTTACATGAAAACTTCTGGTAAAGTGGACGTCTGTGACAGACTAACGTCACGAGAAAGCAGAGCACTTTCTGAGTGACTAGGTCTAACGTGGACTGGGAGAGGATTGAATATAAGGTGTTTATCAAACACACCAATTGTTTTTATACACATTGGCTAGCCAAGAATCTTTTTTCCTTTTTTTATGAAAATCTCCCCAGTAATCTTTTGAATATGCAAATCGCGAACATCCGTTTTCCAAAGCAAGCATGAAAACGGCTTCTTATTCAATCGCAATGTAAGCATCATATAATGCGTGCTAATGTCAATGCACCAAGAAATCCCGCAGAAAGACTAAATCCAAGAAACGGGGCAAAGGAAAAAAAAAAAAAAACACTTCGGAACCAACCAGACAAGACGTCTAAGGTTACAAATTTTAGGCAACGCACACTAACCTGTAGGCTCTTTGGGAGAGAGAATACTATCGACAGGCGTTTTCACATTAAACCCTACAAAGACTACTCTCGACATGCGTTTTCGCGTTAACAGCTTCAGCAATCCAAACCCGCACGTCACTAACGCAAATAAACCGTAGACCCCATAATAAGTCGCCGGAAACCCTGATTCAGCACGATTTCCAAAAACTGATACAAAATTTCAACAGATAAGATTACGGAAATAGCACCCCAAAACCCTCGACCTAAGAAAAACGATAGCCAGCAAAACCGAAAGCATCAAGAAGAACAAAGAAATTTGTGTATGAGATGGAGAGCGTACCTGATTACTGTTCGATGGAAAAGCGTTTAACTGAGAACGGGGAGCCGGACCGACGGTGCGACGGCAGCAGAGGCGGGCGAGCAGATGTCAGGTTTTTAAAGGACAGATTCGGCCAACTGGTAAGGACGCAGTTATCCCTTCCAAAGGACGTGACTGGGCAAAGGTTGCATCCGCGTGTGGAGTCTTTTGGCCAATGGGATACTGCCACGTAGAGACCTCTCCCGGGCCCAAATTGTCTTTGGGCCAGCACGCGAAACCCCACTTGCGGGAACCGCGTATACGAGTGATTCGATCAATCAAAAATATTCGAATAAAGGGTGTGTTTGGTTGGAGGTAAAATTTTTGATGAAAAGTTTTTTGAGTAAAAGTTGTCAAATCAATAGAAAATGATGTGATATAATAGGAGTAACGATGAGGAGTAAAGAGAATAAAGTTAAAATAGATAGGTTAGTTATATGGGTAGTAGTGTAGAAATGATTGAAAAGTAGGGTAATTTATGTAGAAAAATGTGAAAAAAATAATTAAAAAATAAAGTAATGATGGAGAGTGAAAAGTTTTAGGTTGAAAAGTTTTAGTTAATATTTTTTTATGCTAAACAAACGCACCCTATGTAAGCACAAGATACGCGCCAGTGGCATATCACCTCTTGCTCCAAATGGACTTGTAATTTGCCGTGTTAGAAATTGTGATTTGAAAGAAATCACCCCTTTCACGAAGAACTGGAGTGAAACGAAGCACTCGCCTTTGGTCATGAGGACGGTTGGCCGTTACGAAAATGACCAACTCTGTTTGGTCGCCTATAATTAGTTGTCTGCATGTAGCCCATGGTTCCGATTGCCGAGGGCTGTAGATAAGGCCTGTTTTAGCGTTGCCACTTAAAAGGTAAAGCTCTTGCAAGCATAGCTCGTTGGTTGCATAAAGAAATAATAATGGGCATCTTCTCATAAGTGAGGAGGAATTAGGGCATGTGTGCAATTTTTTTTTTTTTTATATGTATCGTGTGTGCATTTAAGTTTCAAAGAATTCCATCAAAAAGAAAATTTTCAAAGAAGGAATTAGGGCCTGGGCATGTTTTAAAGAATGTATGTTATATATTATGGGATGTCTTCTATTATTTATGTTAATTGTGTGTATCGGGCTGCAGTTTTAATTTTAAAATATATAAGCATTTGAATTTGAAAATTACGGCCCCCTTTTATCAACGGGGAAGAGAAAAAGAAAATTTCCCCTCACTTTCTACACCCTTTTTAATATGAGGGGACATCCAACTGCCCTAATTTTTAGTTATTATTTCTATATTGTAATATTTTTCATATCTTTTTATATAATTATCTCATTTATTTTAAGTTTGTTATCTTTATCCTTGATTATTAACTCTATTGTATCAAATTTTTTCTCTATCATTTTTTCCCTCGATGCCGATGTAGTAAATGGGTTTAAATAAGAATGGAAGGAATATAAAATACCAATTGTGAGGGTTAAGGAATTGTAAGAGAGACTATGAAAAAGAAGCATATTAATTTTAAAGAAAAGCTGCAATTATTTTAATTATTAAATTACTCATTTTTCAAGCGGAATAATCTTGAAGCTAATCCATACTGAATTTTTATGTTTATGGAAAGCAAATTGGGACAATGTGTCAACTATTCTAAGGAAAGAGTAAATAAGAAGTGAGTGCCATAAAGTGGGGTGTGTGTAGGAGGTGAAACTTAGGTATGATTGAGCTTGAATATGAAAATTTTTAGGGTTAGGATTTACTTTTTTAAAATATAAACATGAGCATGATTAGCATTATATATTTAATATAAAATATATTATATGCACAACACTTAAACAATATTTCTTCATATTTATATATTTTATATCATTTATGTTTATAATTGAATACTTATTTGTCATAATGTAATTATGTTATAGATAAATTTTATTATTCTTGTTTACATCTATCTTTACATTTAAATTATTTACTTTTAAGTTTATTAATTTTTTTCCTTTATTTAGTCATCAAAAGTTAAATTTTCTTCTATAAATATAGTATATATTATTATATTTTTATTACATATTATTAATTTTTTTCTTATGTAATTTATTGGTGTTATATATTCACATAAAATTTTAAATTTACCACTCTTAAATTAATTGAATATTTGTCAACTAGAAACTCAAACCCAAATCGATTTCTACCAATAGAGTTAAGAGGGTTAGGTTTTAGGTCCAGAAGATAAGGTTAAAATTAAGGTTAAGGTATAAGTTTTATAAACAAAATTAGGGGTTAAAGCACATATGAACTACAGATTTATGACTCTTAAATTATAGCCACTTGTGTGTGACAGGAGTAGAGAGTAGGGATATTAATAGATCATATTGGACAAGCTACAACATAATCTTAATCCCAATCTATTTTAAAAATGTTAACTTTAATTTATTTATTAATCTATCAACCTTGACCCATTTATTACCCATTTAATAAACAAGTTAGCGGTTTATTATTGAGTTGTGCATATATATTACAAACAAGTCAAAACTAAGATAATTTAAAGTTGAATACGTGTTATTTGTAATTGTCATGGTGAATTAATCTATACTAAGGTTATACATGGCATGACCAAATCTTCATCGAGAGAAAGGTTTATATTTGACATGTCAGTGCAAAGAATGATGGTGACTTAGTAAGACAAAAATAGGATGGAGAGAGAGAAACAATAATAGAGATAGAGGAGAACGATAAGAGAAGAGATAGATGGAATGAGAGAAGAGGAGAGATGGAGATGGAGATGACCAAAGATAGAGGTAGAAAGGGGAGAAAAATCTTTTTGCCAGCACCCATAGGTAGTAAGAGAAATAGTGATAGCAATACCACAACACAACAAAAAGGGAGATGTTGTAGATTTGTAGATGGAGGAAGAAAAATAAAAAATCAAAATGAGAGAAATAGATTTAGGGTTTTAAAATATATATACCCTTTTTAATATGTAATAAATGAATCAATGAGTTACTAAACAAGTTGAGGGTTGTAAAATATGAATTCTAATTTGTTTATTTATTTATATTGTCAAACAAGTCTATGGAACATAAATCATTTATTCAAAAATTCTAACCCAAATCCATTAATAAACGAATTGGATTAGCTGATTGAGAGGCTGATCATTACCATTGACATCTTCGACAAAGAGGGGCCAACCTTCACAAGGAGAACATTGGCCCTGTTCAAATTTGCCTCCATGTTTATGTATACCTTCGTATGTTTCCAATTTTAAATTTTTAATAATAGCACTTTTTAAAATTTTTTATGTTATTTGGCTCTGATATGGAGTTATTTTCTTCTTAAATATTAGAAAAATTTTCTCACGTACCCATATCTTTTGACTAATATTCCTCTTATACTCATAACAAATCAAAATTTTCCTGCATACTCACAACATTTCACCTATAATTCCTCTGGTACCCATGCCATCACAAATGGCTGTCAGGTTGAGGGAAAATGATGATTTTATTCCTGGATGAAAAATTCCTCACATACCCACAATATTTGGCTTTTATTTCTCTCATACTCACAACATTTTAAAATTTTCTTACACACCTAAAATATTTTACCCTTAATTCCTCTCGTGCTGCCATTGTCACAGTCCATTAAGTTACATTTGTTTTAATTTTCTGAATTTCGAAAGTACCCAGGTTCTTCACAAGAGCCATCTCTTCCAGCTCCACCTCTGATATGTAGGTTCATTTCCCGAACAACAAGTATCTAACCCATGTCAAAGATTTTCGATCCATTCATTCCATGCATCTCGAATAGAGCATTCGTTGGGGCTACTGCCCACATATTTTTTTCAATCGAGCAGTAACGTCAGCCCTACAAACATTTTCATGGTTGTTCAAAAAGTTTTGGTTCACCATCAAAATCTTTCCGATTTTAATTGACCTCATGCTTGCTCCTCTTTGAAATGCCTCATCTATATGCAAGAATAGCTTGTTGTCCTTCACCCCTAAATAGCTATTAGATAGCATCTTGTAGCCAAACAATCATGCAGAGGGAAATAAATATAAGTGTCTAATCTGCCAACTCGTAAAATCGTCAAAAAATCACACAACATTGGAGCTCATTGCTTGCATTTTCTTTTGTGAATGTTGCAACTAAGGGTGTAAATAGGTTAGTTTCGACCCAATTTATAATTGGATTTGGTTAGGCATTTTTTTTTAAAAATAAATTATATATCCCAATTTGGACCGAAACGATTTCAAAACTGGGTTGGTTTGGGTTAGATGATTATCAACCCAACCCAACCCAATTTCATATATTAGTGCACAATAGAATAAATTATTAATAAATAGTCTTATGTTAGCACATAATACATATGAATTAACTAGATTTTATTGATTTCAAATAAGATTATTTAGCAATTATATCATTATATAACTCAAAAATTGGAAAGTATTCCTACAAAAGGATTAATTTTTATTCTTTCATATAAATTTATAGTTTAAAATAGATTTAATTAAGAAAAATATTTTTATATTATACATTTATTTAACTAATTTTTAACTCGAACCGAACCGATTTCTATGGGATTAAAATAAGGTTGGGTTAATGTGTGAAAAATAAGATTGAGTTAAGATTTCATAATATGGGTTAGGTTGTGTTTACCCCAATTCAAGTCAATCCAACCCGATTTACACCCCTAACTATAACCCCCTCAAGTTCAACACAAGCTTGAGGAATGAAATTTAACGAACCATGACGGTGGTAGCACGAGAGAAATTAGGGGTGAAATGTTGTAGCTGACAGCAATTTGTGACAAGGTGCATACCGAGGGAATTGTGGGTGAGATGTTATGGATATGCGAGGAATTTTTAATCTATTGTGCGAATAAAAAGAATATTAGCCAAAATTTATAAGCACCCACGGAATTTTTCATAACAATTAAGTGATGTTCTATCTTTGTGGGAAGCTATCCATTAAGAGCTTAGCTTTACTTTTCACAATGGGCATCTGGAGTTTTTCTAGAAAGCTAGGTATAATGGTATATTCCTAAATCCGATGCAATTTGTGCCTACTAAAACGCAAGACCAACATGCCCCCTTAGTATGTACCTCAAAATTTGAACTTTTATAGAATCAGGCACCAGCTGGAAAGCATCATGCATTGTTCTTGGTGACAGGCTAGATTGTTTGCAAGACTGATTAAAAAAGAGTTGCCTACTGCAGCTATTTCATTTGGAGTGAAGAATACATATGGAATTAATGCAGGGACCATATTTTTATCATTCCATCTGCCGGTGAGACTACAAATGCTAGTGCATTTCTTAATGGACAACAAACATTGTCCATGCCCAAGAAACATTGCATTTAATGGCAATTGGCATATGGCTCCAAAATTCAACCACCGATATACATACCCACATCATTTATGGGCTGGGCCAATGGATGACGGGCTAATAACCCTGCTGTCTCCTACCAAAAACAACAACAACGGCAAAACAATCCTATCTTCTCCCACCAATTTCTAGTTTTCACACATAGAATGCTTCCTTATTGCTCACTGATCACCGGGAAAAGGGCGTTAACATCCATATCAACAAAAAAAAAAAAAAATACATCTTTTTCTTTCACACTAATAATTATAGAAGTTGTCCATCCATGTCAGCAATTTTCTAAATCAATTTCATTTATTCCAATATTAAGAATTGCTATTAGATTTTAAAGTTAAATAAATTATAAATAGACAAAAATGCCTTATATTGCTAAGATTGACCATGCTTATGTCTATAGATAAAGGTCTTTTTGTTCATTGATAACTCATTTAACTTTGAAGTCTAATAGCAACAATAGTGTTGACATAAATGAACTTGATTTGAAAAAATATTAGTATAGATAAAATACTTTTAAAATCGTTGGTATATGTAAAAATAATTAAATTTTATTGGCATGGATGCTAATGTCCCCTAATAATAATAATAATAATAATGATGATGATGATGATGATGATGATGATGATGATGATGATGATGATGATGATGATGATGATGATGAATAGTTGAAATGAAATAAATTTAAAATATAAATATGAATCAAAAAAATAAAAATAGTATAAACGGAGGATATTACTTAGGTGCCACTTCTATCACGTTGAGCCTAAACCTGGTCTACTTTTTATGCTTATTTTTGCAATATTAGGATACAAAAAACTTGATTTGTAAATTGGATTAGCATTCAATCGAACTATATATAACTTAATATTTTTATTTATATTTAGAGTTCTGCTTTTATGAAATCTCATTTTTATATAGTTTTGTCTACTTTTCCACCTCAATGAATGATGCAAAATCCAATTCATCTATCACGTTAGCATCATTTACATTTTAATACATATGTGAATGATTTTAAATATTTTTCGTAATTTACACATTACAATGTATTTTAAAGTAAATATGATTCATTTGCATCTTTGATTTGAATGAGACTTGATCTTATAGTATACAAATGATGCTAACTATAATAGATGAAATTGATTTTTTTTTTTTTTGTTAAGCATCGTGTCAACCATTTGGCCATCATGGCGGTGACACGTGTAACTTTTACCTCAAACAAAATGATTAAATCTAAATTTCGACTTGATTGACATAAATAAGATTAGTATTTACGTAAATAAAATTAGTGTTTAGGTCCTATAAATAAAATTAAGTTTTATTTTTTCGGATAAGGCGAACTTAGGGTGAATTAGAACTCATTTTCATTAATAAGGGTGGCATCCCTAATTTTACCTTGGCCATTTAAATGGTGATAATGATGTGTACGTAGTTAAGTAGCTGAATTTCATATAAGAAGTGGGTAATTTTGACTAAAGGGTTGTTTGAGATTCCCCTCGATTAAGCCACTTTAACTAGCTAATAAATTCGGCATGTATGTACAAGCGGTTGTTCCAAATGACACGCAGCTATTCGCACTCGGCAAAATCCCGTGGGGCCCACATGGAACAGACCATCCCAGCCGTCCATCAAACACAAGCTCCATCACGTGCACGACGTCATTTCAAATTAAGCCTTAGATGGAAAAGATGAAAATGGTGATTTGCTTGCCGTTATGGAACTGATTTCGACAATTTTAGCTAATACCATGCACTTCAGCTTTTCGGACCTAAGTGAAAATTGGAAGATTTTACAAATTGAATGACGTTACGGAACAACATTTCCCTGATTTCAATTTCATGATGCAAATGTCAGTAATCTCATGCTTCCAGCTACCACGGATAAGGAATATCCATGGATATGTGCTTCTAGCTAGGGCAAATATTCTGGAGTGTAATTGGTTTTATGGACGAATCCTTTTCAGTTTGCAAAATAATCTCCATCCTGTAAACCATGTAGCGAATTCCACAAGCAATTTGCAGTTGTTTTGCTTGAAAGTAAAAATATTATGGTACATAAAAATTGCAAGATGTCACTGTAAAACCAGTTATGATGAAGAATTTTGCAAGATAGTGTAATTGTTGTTGTACAAGGAGTTATCAACTGCCCATTGATTTTAGGAGACCAGCTTTGGGAGGATTGCTTATAATTAGTGTGGATGGCATTTTCGTTGTGAGAAAAAAAGCGCAGTAGTCCGAGTCAGGAATGGGATATTCAACGAATTTATATACTTGAATGTTATCCATTTCCATTGGAAATAGGAAGACAAAGACATGGTGCGAAAAAAGCAACCAATAAAGGTCACACATGTCGAAATCACCATCCAAGGACCAAGATTGGTGGTTCTCCTGGTTTCAGTTGTACGGGCCAAAGCCATGCGCATGACATTATCTGCTGCGATCTTAATTAGCAGTCTCATTCACAAACTAAAGCATCGGAATTTCTATTATCACCATTTGTATGAGAAGTTATTGGCATGAGTGTTTGTAAGGATGTATAGGATTGCAAGTTCAGGATTCAAAATTACGCAGAAGCTCTTACCTTATTTACCTTGCCCTTACTGCTCGGTCATTTAAGAAAGTAACACAATAAAAAAAGGCATAGGTCTGTATAAACGACTTCTTTGAGCATATAATATTTGTACAGCTAAATCCTATATTTTGCGTAAATCAATAATCATTTGCACAAGTTAAGATTGAGATTATGATATTATCTCTCCTGCTATGGGTGATTAACATTGGATCCATCAAAACTCACAAGCATGATCATCAACCAATCTTGTGAAGGAAGAAACTAAAGAGATTATTGTTTAAATTTGCATACATATATATATATATATATCTGTAACAGGTAAACGCCACCACATGTATGATTCTCTAAGTGACACATCACAAGTTTTGCCTCTTATCTGCCTCTTTTCTTTGTCGGATGACTGTCATTTTAAAAGTATAATTGAGGAAGAAAACAGAACCATTTCAATGACCTTCTCCTCAATTTAAAACAAAGAGTCTACTTTTGCTCTGAGTCTTTTGAGTCCAAAGTCATCCTTCAAATGAAGAAACCAAGTTGCACAAGAAAGCCGCGAGGCAATGTGAGGGGTGGAAACACAGGGAAATGTCCAAGTTTGGTATTAGTTGAATTACTTTTACTTCGGTTTGTTAATTGCGAGATGCTTGTAAATATGGCCAATGAGCTAAGAAAGAAGAAAATTTGAAGCAATTCAAATCCGACTCGTTTTTATCTCTAGATATTGACCTTGGTGCATGGGCTGATGTCAGTTGTGTACAGCTCTATAGAAAACACCCACAGGGAACAAATGGTGGATGGAAGCAACATCACTTCCCCCCAACCACTCTGCCCATATGTCAAGAAAAATGGTCCAAAAGGCCCCTCAAAATTTCCAATATTAATTCTACATTTCAATATCAAAAATTACTTTTGGAGATTGTAAAGAAGCCAAAAATGTTATTGAAAAGGAAACCAACACCTATATTACATGATTGAATAGATAAATATCATATATTTTTTTAATATAAAAAAAATCCAGTTGTTGGAAGTGTAAACAGATTTGGGTCGACCCCAACTGACTCAACCTCATTTGTCACGAATTACCGTTGAGCATGTTCAAAGCGTCAACCGAGTTATCCTCCCATATAATCGGTTAAAATAGTTGTGGGTTGCGATCATACAACCTGATAATCTGACCCATATAATCGGTTAAAATAGTTATGAGTTTCAATCATACAACCTGATAATCCAACCCATATAATCAAAAAACTTGTTGACATCTGTTTGCAACCATATGATAAAGCAGTTAAAAGGATCCTTGATGCTAATATTACGAGTTCATTTCAACTAAGAGCAACTATAAGGACTAATATTTTAAATTTAAGCAATTTATTCGCGGCACAAGCTTTTGTCGATTCTTTACCTATGAGTATGGTTCAAGTAGTTTATTAGTTTAATCATTTTCAAACCATTAGAACACGACTTCGCCAACCCCTGGTCAACCCATGATTTATTGTTTATGGTAAATGGGTTAGAATTAAAGTTAATTAGATTTCTGTAAATGAATTATAAACTAATTAAAAGTTTAAGTTTATAAAAACGGGTTAAGAAAAGGGTTAACCCTCAACTCAGAATAACCCAACCCAATTACAGTCCCACACATTTGTCGACAGTTTCCCCCATTCTAAAATTTTTATGCATATTCTTTTACGGCTTTTTGAGCAACCCCAAAAGGGCATTGTTGTCTATTTGAGAAGCATGCAGAAGATGTTACATGTACGGAGGCAAGGGACATGGCTGATAAAATCATAAAAGACAAAAGGGTGTTTGAGGAAACGGGAGGGGATAGATTAGAAAAAAGAATTTCTCGTGGGAGAAGGAAATGATCCGATGACAACCTCCACAGATTCTGATTGACGTCTTCCATGCACGTATAAATAAATTCATATAAATTACGTATCGTCCGTTTAGTTTGTACAAGACTGTTGCAATAGTTGCCACCTTCTCTTAAACATCATGAGGTCATGGTTATTGGAATACGGAAGGATTTTCAAAATCGCACAACCACTCACAATAAGGATAAAAAATTCAATTGACCACCATACATATTAATACATGCAGCTAATACCACCATAGATAATTGCCGTAAAGATGCCTCATTTAGGTCACTTGAAAGTCAATATCTTCACGTAATGTAATAAAAAAGAGTCAATATCTTCATCATTTTTGGCTATCCATATAGGGAGATATTCAAGTGTAGTTTCATTGCATCATAATTATGTTATAGTTATATCAAAATGGACCCTATATGATCATAAAATTATAATATACTTCACTTAGTGTATTTAGAATTATGTATTCTATTACCATACTAATTTTCATCTCAATTGGATATATGTATGGACTCCATCTAAAAATACTACAAATTCGACATAATAAAATAGTTTAATGTAAATAGTAACTTTAAAGTTGTTTTTCAACATGTAAATCATTTGCTATAAAATTTATATATAAATAAATAATTGTATAAAGTATCAATACATTTAAGTACTATGGGCTCATTTTGGGTCAAATGCACTGTTAATTATGGTGCAGCTTCACTGCACAGGAAAGGTTATCATACTCTCATATATAAAAAGAGAGGGGGGAGAGAAATATTCATGTGCAACTTCACTGCACCACAATTACCATACAATTACCTCAAAATGGACCCCGCATGATCATAAAATTATAATCTACTCATCCATTGTATTTAGAATTATGTATTCTATTACCATACCAATTTTTTTCCCAATTGGATATGTGTATGAACCCCATCTGAAAATTATACAAATTCAATCTAATAAAATAGTTTGATGTAAATAACAACTTTAAAGTTGTTTTTTTAAGATGTAAATTATTTGCTATAAAAATTATATATCGAGAAATGATTGTATAAAATATCAACACATTTAAGTACATGTGGAGTTCATTTTGGATCAAATGCATAATTAATTATGATGTAGCTTCACTGCACAGAAAAGACTCTTATATATATATATATATATATATATATATATATAGAGAGAGAGAGAGAGAGAGAGAGAGAGCGTTGTTGTACCGGAACAGCAGTGCAGTTGCCTAAAAATGGGCCCCACATATATTAAAATGAAATGAAACTTTATACAATCATTTGTCTGTATATAAATCATACTTTAGATGGTTTAGATGTTGAAAAAACTACTTTTAAGTTGTTATTTACATCAAACTATTTTATTATATTGGATTTGTACCATTTTCAAATGGGGCCCATATACATATCTAATTGAGATGAAAATTGGTATGGTAATAGAATACATTATTCTAAATACAATAGACAAAGTAGATTATGATTTGATGATCATATGGGGCTCATTTCAGCGATGTTGTACCTGAATATTTCTCATATATGTATGACAAATATTCAAGTGTAGTTTCACTACACCATAATTATGGTGCAGTTATCTCAAAATGGGCCTCATAGGATCATAAAATTATAATATACTTCACTCATTGTATTTAGAATTATGTATCCTATTACCATACCAATTTTCATCTTAATTGAATATGTGTATGGACTCTATCTGAACATGGTACAAATTCAATGTAATAAAATAATTTAATATAAATAACAACTTTAAAGTTATTTTTCAATATGTAAATTATTTCCTATAAAATTTATATATTGATAAATGATTGTATAAAGTATCAATACATTCAAGTACGTGTGAGATGGGCCAAATGCACTGTTAATTATGGTGCAGCTTTACTGCATAAGAAAGGTTCTATATATGTGCGCACGCACACACATGATCCTGCTTCTATGTACCCGGGTTACATAGAACGGGTACATAGAAGCGGACCCATGTAACCCCTTCAAAATATAAGATTTTGATCATTAATGAAAAATTCAATCCATTAATTTTATTTAACATCATTTGTTTATTTAGAAGACCAAGTTTCATCCCAATCAAGTATGTCTATGGGTCACATTTATTCAAAAATATATATATTCATGTGTAAATTATGAAAAATATTTAAATCTATTTACACATGTATTAGAATGTAATAATACTTTATAGAATCATTTATTCATACAGAAATGATATTTTGAACGGTTTAGATCTTTAATGGAAAATTTAATCAATTCATTATATGTAACACCTTTTTTATGCAAGGAATCAAATTTCATCTCAAATAGGCCACATTTGTTAGAAAATGTATATATTCATGTGTAAATAATGAAAATGTTTAAATATTAATTTTAAAGTAGTATTTTCGATATCTAAACCGTCTAAAATATCATTTTTATGTGAATAAATAGTTCTATAAAGTATTATTACATTCTAATAAATGTGTAAACAGATCTATGCGTTTTTCATAACTTACACATGAATATATATATTTTTGAACAAATGTGGCCCTTAAACATACTTGATTGAAATGAAACTTGGTCTCTTAAATAAACAAATAATTTAAATACAATGAATGGATTGAATTTTTCATTGAGGATCAAAATCTTAGATTTTGAAGGGGTTACATAGGTCTGCTTTTATGTAGAAGCGACACTGATATATATATATAGAGAGAGAGAGTTGTTCCGATGTAGCACCACTGCACCAGAACAGAGATACATTTGTCCATTTTTGAGCCCCACACATATTTGAATTTAATGAAATTTTATACAATTATTTATCCATATATAAATTTTATAGCAAATAATTTACACGTTGAAAAAATCACTTTAAAATTGTTATTTACATCAGACCATTTTATTATATTAAATTTGTATTATTTTTAGATAGAGTCCATACACATATCCGATTGAGATAAAAATTTATATGGTGATAAAATATATCATTCTAAATACAATATGTAGAGTGGATTTTAATTTTATCATCATATGGTATCCATCTCAGCGCCACTGCACTGTAATTTCAATTTTCCTCATATATATATATATATATGAGAGTTGTTCTGGTGCAGCGTCACTGCACCGGAACAACGGTACAATGGCCCAAAAATGGGCCCCACATGATCATGAAATCATGATCTATTCCACCCATTGTATTTAGAATAATGTATTCTATTACCATAC
>JAXCLR010000073.1:2304780-2324231 GCA_035584095.1 Annona squamosa
GATATATATATATATAGATATATGGTATTAATTCGTCGTATGCACATGTATATAGCTGCATGTTAATGTTCTTTTTTTTTTTTTAACGAAAGTTGCATGTTAATGTTGCAAGTCAGATCCAGGAATACTCTACGTAACACGCATTCCCCTCAAGTGTATATTAATTAAAGTAAATATAAATAAATTCTTAATTATGTCTCCAGAAATCACCCATGTAATGTATAGCAGATGAGAGTGAACTTTGGATTGTATGTTTTTCTACTAAAAAGAAAATGAGACCAATAGCAAATGACGTGTCTTTGGGAACAAAATTATAAAGCCTAATAGCCCCAAAGCGAACAAACAAATTATATTTTGCGGAGTTTTTCTTCTGTTATCAAGATTCACTTCCATTAAACCCGATTCATGGTAGTGGGACCCTATATGAAATAGTAAATGATATCAAAAGTCACTCTCCAATTTTTATAATATGGGATTATGTCCGGACTTATTCTGGCAAGGGATTTTTTTTAATGAAATCTCTATTTTTCAGAAATGACAAAGTCATAAAATACACAAATATTTTACAATAAAGCTTGGTGGACACCCCCACCTAAGTCATGCAAGATGCAGTAACTATTGAGAGATTGGTCCACGACCATTGTTTTGGAAAAAAGCCTTATTTTACATTAAAAAAGAATCAACAACGTATATATACATATTTGCATGTAGCATAAATTGTAGCAGCCGCATTGTAGGTCTAGCCGGGCCGCCAAAATCCCACCTTAGATGCTTAGTGGAAAGAAGTATATGATACACAAACTTTGACCAAAGAAAGCAACTTCTACAAGCAAAACTTAGTCGGTCAAGATGGACAACACTAATTTCCAAGGATTAATATTATAATCAAGTGAATAAGGTTAAAATTAATTTTCTGGCATAGGCTGGGATTCCGACTCAATTAATCGACCACAGCTTGACCATTTGAATCTGTCTGATTTTTTAAGGACTAAGATGAAAAGCCTTTAGTCACTAACAACTTATGTTTTAGTAAGACTAGTTATTAGATAATTTTTTATGAAAAATAAAGAATGCTGAGAGAGAAAATAAATAAATAAATACTAAAGCCAGTCGGAGTAGTTAAATTTTACATTTCTTGTCACATTGCCAGGCATCCAAATACTGGCTAGGCTGTCTTTTATTTGGATGCAAGAAAACATAAAAGAAATACAAAAAGATGGTAGTTGAAAATGAGGGTACGCACAATTTCCAGCGTGAACTAATCATGCACGCAAAATGAATATAACTCTGACTTTTAGTAATTTGAAATGACTAAAATGTCACTGATTTAAAAAAAATCAAAAAATATTTTAAAATTTCCTAAATGCTATAAATTGATATGTTTATTAAATACACTTATATTAATAATTATGTAAAAAATTAAAAAATGAATATTTGCATCTAAGTGCACCGAACCTAAGTGCACTTGGGTGCATAAAATCGAGATCTTTTTTGCAATAAAAATATAATGTGATTTTTTTTATATATTTATACATCATGACAGTCATATCTGCAACCCTTACAACAACATGGAAGAACTAATTCTTATATATGAAGTGATATACATATTAAAAAAATCATAAAAAGATTATTTACAAATGCACCATATAAGATTGCACAGCATCATGGGCAGTATCATGTAAATCGGGTGACTTACGAGATACTTAAAAAATATTTTTTTATAAATGAACGTGCATTATCTAGATTTCGCTCTTTATAAAATTTGAAAATTTTCAAAATATATTTATTTTTTAATTTTTAAAAATCAAAGTACATAAAGTCGTCGATCGAGTACGAGAAAATATATTTTTTCCAACTCTTATTAATAAAGAAAAATCTTATTAGCAAGAAAAGTGTATATGTAAGAAAAAAATTTCTAATTTATATTAATACTTTTTATAAACAGGTCAAAAAAAATTTGCGTACAGTGAAGGTTTCATAAGCATAAAAATTTATTATTTAATACTAATATTTTGAAAACGAACCAAAATGTCCCTGCCAAAACACAAAAATTATAAACTAGTCACGGCTAAATTTCTTTTAACTGGTTGGTATATAGAATTCTTCTTAATGATTGCTATATGAAAAATGCCTCTAATTTTGGCAACTAAATTTTTCCTTAACAACTAACTTTTGAATATTTTGCAAAAAAAAAATTCTTTGTCAAAAATCAAAATTTTTATTGTGATTTTCAAAAAAATTAGTGGAAAATGTTCAAATTCTATGGGAAGGAAGACGCTGGTGCAACCCACAAATTTATAAAAAATAACAACAATGATTTTTTGGTCATCCTAGCTGTATGGGATACGTAGAAAAAGAAAAAAAGAAACGAAGATTTCTACCCGATTGTAACTTTTATAAGGCAATTAAATCCAACTCAACATCATAAAGCCAAATTAAAGTAGTCATTTGATTTCCTTTAATAGAAATTGTAATTAAGCTTTTTTTAGAGTAATTAATCAATCTTTGTTTGGATCATTCAATCTTTGCGACCAAATAATTAAGAGCAGAATTAATTCAAGCGGCCAAATAATTAATTAATGGTTCTGAGCAGGATTAATTCGGGCGGCATGAATCGGGTATTAATTGTGTGAGAAACGGATTTATTGAGTTAGAGGGTGGGTCACATTGTGAATTAATGGCAACGTACACGTGCCAACAGGAATTGGTGGCACGTGTTTGGCCTTAAAACTCTGTTAAGCTGTTGGGCGCATGTTGGGGAAAAAAGGGAAAACAGGAAAAAAATATAAAAAATCAAAAGTCAGATAATTGGTTAATCATTAGGTGAAAGGCTTATCCTTTAAAAACAAGCTATTGACTGTTACAAAGCCATTGCCGACCTAACAACCAATCATCCCTCTCACGCGAGCTAGCTAGTGTCTCATTCTCAAGCTAATATATACGTGTGTGTGTCTATATATATAAGTGACTCAGGTCGGCATTTCCTATGACTAGCTACTTGATTCATCATACAATAGGATAAAACCTTCGATATATGATTAGATTCACATAAGTGTCGGTGATCTTTGATTAAATGAAACTAAATTTTCTTTATCAATTAAAAATGATATTATATTATATTATTTTATGGTAATGATATTATATTATTATATACAAGAAAATATCAATTAGTGGAAGAATTATATAACCTTTTCTTTTGGACTCACCTTAATGCTTAATTGAAAGGTATTTTATTAAATGCACCAGATTTAGCATTGGTGTATCGAGGTGCAAAAAATTTATTTTTTATTTTGTAAATATTTTTAAAACTATTAATGTAAGTTATTAAATCTATAAATCAAAAATAGTAAAACTTAATACATATGTTAAATATACTTAGATTAACATTTATATAAAAAAATTTTCAAAATAAGGGTGTATTTGGAAAGTGATAAAAAATTTTAGAAAAAAATTTTAAAATGAAAGAAAATGGCGTGGTATGATAAGAGTAATAACGAAGAGTAAATAAAATAAAGTTAATACAAATAAGCTAAATGTCTAAGTAATTATATAGAAATAATTAAAAAGTATGATAGTTGTATAAAAAAAATTAAAAAATAATTAAAAATAAGATAGTTACGAAAAGCAAAAAGTTTTAAATGAAAAAGCGTTAGTTTGAAATATTTTTGTGTAAACAAACAATCTCAAAATAAAAAGAAAAATTTGTACTCAGGGTCATCGAAGCTGAATGCACTCGAATATATAAGATCTAAGCCCGAATAAAACTCTAGTTTATTTTTTTTATGAAATCTAGTTCATTGATTTAATTAAAATACTAAAATTTATTTCAATCAGAATATTGTGTGATTTTCACTTTTAAAAAATATATCGCATCATATATGAGATATGGAAATCACTTAGATTCATCAATTACATTATGATGATGGTATAATAACTTATCAAAATGATTTATATATGAAAATATTTTAGAAAATACAAATGGCAACAAAAGTTTTTCACTTAAACCTTCCTTCTTATAAATTTAGAAAATTTTAGAACTTGTTTATATTTTATTTAATTTTCGAAAATCAATGCATGTACTCATGGGTATTCGTTTATTTTTTAAAATTAAAATAAAATAATAAATAACTTGAAAAAGCTATCAAATTTCAAAGAAAGGTGGAGCTCGAATATTTATGAAAATAATAAAAATATAATTTCGATTGTTGATATTGTGCTTGCAATGCAGGAGACCATGTAAGATCAACAAGCATGTTGAATGTGTTGATATCACGTGTTAATGGCTTATGAAGAATCTTTCATTTAAATAAAATTTAAGAGTCTTTTCGATAATATGAGAATGGGAACGGGATTAAAGTATTTTAAATAAATTTGTGAAATCTATTACGAAGTTGTAACATTTTTTTTATTCAAGTTATATAAATATATAAAGTACACTATAGGCCATATTAAACTTATATTAAAGCCTATGAGTAGAGACTGCATAGCTCCCACATAACCAATATGAAAAATTACAACTCCGCCCACATGGACAGCTGGGATCGAAACCTAGCCCAATCCTTTGTGGGCCACCGCCTCATGCCACTCGCACTAACGACACTTGGCAATTGTAACCCTATTTTTGAATAAATTGTTATTCGAAATTTTTTTCCTATCTTTCAGTGGATGTATAGTTTTTGTCAACTATTGATTTTGTAAAAAAACACGTCACTTGTATGATTTTATTTTCATAAACACGTGTCATTAAGGTTAGTTGCAATTTTTGATAAACTGGCGGACAGTTTGCGAACTTGCTTGATTCGCATTCAACAAAAACTCGAAAGTTCTGATGCAACAAACTATTGGCAACGAGACTTTATTACCAAAATATCAATTAGATCTGCGTAGTTGTAGGTTATGTCAACAAGCTGATGGATCATGAGACAAGACGTGATCTAAAGAAGTCATTAATCATATTAATCATATATACCTAGTAATGTTTATGTGGGAGATCAAATGTGGTTAGAGTTGACCACAACAAGAGTGTTTTTTTTTATGATTATATTTTGATACATCTCAACACATATTACATTGAAATTCTGAGACATTCTTACAAATACGGAGATACATAACTCCACCGAAGAAATTTGGAGACATAGCTCCACCAAAGAATTAGGAAGATACAGTTTCCACTAAGCCAAATGGAGACCACAACTCCCATAACATTTTCCGAGCCGAAATCCCAACATGGGATTTGAACCCCTGACCACAGCTCCGCAAATGCCCTATTACTACTGTGGCCACCAACTGAGCACGACTCAGTTGATAACAAGAGTGTTTTTTAAAGCAAGGTTCATATTTATTCATTATTCTATATTCTTGTATTCATCTTATTGTTGTAACTTTCCTTCTATTAGACCATGTAATCTAATTTTGTTTCATGTTCATTAAATGTTGTACTTTGTTTCACAAGGATCAAATTAGCAAACCCTTTATTAGAATATTACCGAGACTTTTTGATGAAATTATTCAAGGTATAAAGCATCTTTATGTTACGTATAACAATTAATTAATTGGACTAGTCGAATCACAAAAAACCAAAGTTTTTTTTTTTAATGGAAGAAGTGATTTATCCCAGCAAGTTTCCTGCCATTAATTTGTCGTATCGTCATGATTAGGAGAAAAAGACTAAAAGCTGACTTATTTCCATCTTAAATTTTTTGAATTCTAATACAACACGGATGAGTCATGGGAGTTACCGTGTGGGACTTTTCATTTGCACCGTCCGATGGGACGCTTGTCACTGTCTCAAACAGTTACATACAACTGTTAACAGCTTAGATTAATGAAATAAGAGTGTAAGATAGAAAAAGCATTGTTGTGTAGAAAAAAGTTTATTAGGATTATAAAAAAAAATGCATTGAAATTTTTTTTTTTAAAGTAAATTATTATTTTTGTAAACAAAAAATTCGAAAAATAAAAATTTACATTCCATCCTGATGCAAGGATCATCTCATCATTGATATGAACAAACTATATGATCCGGTGGATCCATGTTAAGTATAAACGTGTCACGCATGCCAAAATATTGACAACACGGGAGTTGAGAAAGATTCGGTAAAAAAAATTAGGTATTTTATTTTATTTTTACTCGTTATGTTATAATTTTTTCTTTCTCTCTATTATAATTTAGCTTTTTTAGTTTCTCTAATTATTTTTTTTAGCAACCTTGGTTCAAATTTTAGTTTCATTTTCTTGTTTTATTCAATTGGAAACCTTGAGTCCAATTTTTATTTTCCTTTATTTTTTCTATTGTTTAATTTAAAATATGTAGAATTCTAACTATTTCGGGTTGATCATTTGCACCTGCATTTGGGACCTGACACAAATCATATTTTTTATTTTTATAAACCTTTTAATTTATGCGTACCTAGGTAATTTATATGCAAAATTTTACCTTTTTTGAAACTATGTATATATTTTTTGAAAATACTAAAATATCACTGTGTTCTTCAAAAAGAATATATATAAATTAAAAATTAATGATAAAACTTAACATATGTATTAAATATATCTAAATTAACAGGTTTATGAAAAACAAAAAATTATGACAGCGATTGGATTTTTATAAACTTTTGCATATAAATTAACTAATATTCGATTTGGAGAATCTTAATAAACTTTTTATTTTGTTTTTTTTTTCTTTTCTCATCTGATTTATGTCGTTTTGATTATGTATTTTCAATCGAATATTTTTAAATTTAGAGAATCACAGCGATTGGATTTTTCTTTTCACATTATCTACCATTATTAAATTTATGACAGAGCTGGCCATGCATGGAGACCAATTTTGGGAGGGATTTTATACACGTGTGGGATGAATCGGCCCAGTTCAGTCATTCTTTAGTAGGTATGTCATACTTATAAAAAAAACAACTAACATACCTACCACTGGGCCCGAATGATGGAATTCAAACCAAAAAATTTCATCTCATTGCATCACGTGTGAGAAGGAAAAAACAACAAAATCAAATAACATCAGCTACCACACGCGCCTGTTAGTCTTCCACCATATAATCGCTAACCAATTCTAGTGGCCTAACGTTCATGCATCAGGCTAAATTTCATGATCACGTGATAGACAGGACTTGTAATTGTTGTGATTTCTCTTTCTAGATCTCTCCCATTTTACAGATATACTTCATTTGAAGCCAGAAGACGGCCCAACGTTCATGCAATTAGAATCTAAACCATACTTTTTCTTTCCAACGTAAATATCTCCACGAAATGATCGATATATAAGTACAATTGTTTTGTAATGTAAGATTAGAAGAGGTCAATACATAAGAACAGAATGTAATTATCAAAATTGATGGATTTTGATCTTATATATTAGTGTTACAATCAAACCTTCGTATGAATCAAATGCAAAATATATTACGTGATCATCAAAAGCTGTTCTTCTCCGAATCAAGTTGGGTCAACCACATATGGGCGATGTCTTAAGTGGCCCCAAGTATTTTTTTTTCTATTTATGATAAATTGATTCTTCCTAACTAAATCACTTTCTAACTTTTGAAGAATAAATATTTTTATATGTTATTACGGGCAATATTATCAGAATCAGACTGGATATGAAAGGATTAGTTTAGTTCGAACCGATTTAACTAGTTAATTAAATGAATTTGAACACATCAGCATTATATGTTTATCATGCTGTAAATATTTAATTTTTTTTTTAATGTTGATGAAATTTAATATTCATAATTGCTAACACTATATGTTAAACTTAGAATTCATCAATCTAATAACCAATGTGAAAAAAAAGTAATAAAATCTTTTCAAAGCTACATTAACTAAACGTTAGCACAAATTTTGCAAATGCTTCTGCTGAGTAAGGATCTTTCCCTCTTTGGTCTTTATATTGCTCTGTATTTGGGAACTAGTTAAATTGGAGGGTATCGTGGGCTGCTGCATTGATTTTCTTCATCAAAACAGGTTGTCGAAACCGTTGCATAATGTAGGTATTTAAATTTGGATGGAAGTCTAGAATGATGGCGGCTAGCCTTAGGTGTTTAAAAACTAATGTGGAAGTGGAGTTGGTTCGAGGCTATGGTGCCATCATTAGAAATTAGAACGAGGAGTTTGTGGCTTCAAGGTGTTGGGCGAATCAAGATTTGAAAAATCCACTTTGGATGGATCCAAAGCACACCTGTTTGGTCTCATGTGGGGAAGAGAGCGACGCAATAGAAGAGTAAAAATGGAGATTTGACTCACTCTCTAATTCTGGTAAATTCCATGTTGGGAATTGGTAGGATTGTATCTCCCGTAAAATTTATGTTGGTAGAGATTAACGGCTTATGTAAGTTTTTTTAATTGTCTTTTTTCTACAAACCAGATAATTCAAAAGAAGGAAACTAATGCTAAAAATTAAACGTTAATATAATAGGTTAAATGAAAGAAAATTAGTGTCATTAATTAACTTAAAATATATCTAGATTTGTAAAAAAAAAAACATCTAAACCAATCAAACAGCTCAATACCATGATTCATTATATAATAATCGGACCAATAACAAAAAATCGGATATCCAACCACTTCTAGGTTCAGCTAATCAGATAGACAAGTCCGGTCCCCTTTTCTTCCCCTCTGCAATATTTCTTAATTAAATTTAAAATATAAATTGATAACACGATTTTACTATTTATTAATATAAGCAAGGCCTAGGGGAAGAAAGAATCACATCTAGTGCAGGGGATCTCGTGGAGGAAATGCCAGAAGTGAAGGGACATTTTGAGCAGATTATTTTTGTCCATGTCTTCAAAACTGCTAATTTTTGTGGTCATTTATTAGCAAAATGGGCGTTGGAAAACAGTGGGTCTGATCAAATGTGGAGAAAGGATGCTCCTGTATGTATTAAGGAGGTCCTTTGTAAGGACTTTCAGTCCATTTTCTGTATAGATTTTTTGGGTCGAAATCCTCTTCCTGGCGGCCTGTAATTGTGTATGTCCAGCTAGCAGGGGTTTGGATCTTAGCTAGCAGGGGTTTGGATCTTCATCAATGTAATTCAGATTATCAAAATATTATATATATATATATATATAAGAGAGACTAACTTTGTCCTAATTGCTAGCTAGTAGTTAAGACTATCAATCAATCATTGTACATAGGTTAATATTTTATACCACCATCGATTAATCTGGAGTTATCTTGCATGGAAATTATTTGAACACCCATTAATCTTTGGTTAACATAACGATTAGACCTAGTTAATCAAGTTGTACTTTAATCATGCCAAGTTGCCACTCCATTTTTTTTTCTGCACATGACATCGATTACAGTAATACACTGAAACAATAATTAGCTATTAAAGATGAAAGGTGAAATTAACCTTAGTCAAAATAATGGGTTGAATGGCAAATTGTTATTATCATATATATCCCTGAAAACGATGTGTGATTACATCCTGATTTGGTTACGATAGCCGACCGCTAAAATACTACAATAGGCCTCCGTAAGAAGATGTTTGCTGTCTAGCTTTGGCCTGATCGAGCCGCCTTAGACCCTGGCTGTCTTTATATGATCATGTTGAATTAAATAACCCATTAAATCACACAACGGTTAAGAATAAATTTAAGAAAATTAAATCTAGTTCATTAGGATAAAGTAAATTGAGTCGAATTAGTACATCATGTAAATGTTAATCCAATCTTAACCCTATTTACGAATTTTTCAACTGAATCCATACATCATGTTGGATTTGATCCAGCTCAACTAGTTACAAGGTATTGACATCTCTTTAATTATGCATTTGAAATATTTATTGCGTTAATTAATCGCAAACATTATGCTTAAGAACATAAATTTACATGGACTCTCAAAAGCAGATTATATGTAGAGGGAATCAAGTGAGGTTCATATACTAACATCCAGGAGAAAATCAAACCAATCAATCACAGGTTTTGGGGCAATTCTCGGAAACGCGGTGTCGGTCTACTGATGGGGTAATGGCTTCTGTTGGGATGGAAGCTAAAGCACTGCTATGTGGGATGAAATGGGTAATGTCTATTCAACGCGAATAAATAAAAGGGGAAAAAAAACTGACGAAAACTAAGATTATTGACATGACTATGCCGAAATTACTGCTTAAATAATAATTTTTTCAATCAATTCTGTTCACCAAATTAAGAAGTTTTAAATGCTCTGTAGTGCTAGTTTAATCTTTCCGATCTTGAAAGTCTGAAGTTTGGAAGTTGTTTCTGAAAACAAACAATTATATAAGGAACTCATCTTCCAACTAATCCTCCTTATTTCGTTAGATTAGGAATTTACATTGCACGGGGTTTTACCATTTCGGTAACATTGACTATTTCCCAACTCGCTCCCTCCGAGGCAACATTTTTTTATTAACATATGCTTACTCTGCTAATTATTTGCTTTCTTCGTAATTAAATACTAATTGCTTTAGCAAATCGGGCACATGCTAGTTGTTTGAAAGCAAGCTTCCGGTGCAAAGGTGTTGACACGGAAAAGCATCCCAGAACTCGGTTACATGATTAGGAAATTTACACATAACCCTATGCTTTCAAAAATTGCTTTTCATAGCCCATAGCTTCTGAGTCTACAAATAGCCTCCACAACCATTTGCTAAATTTTAGAATTCCAAATGAAAATTAATTCAGGCGTTCTCAAATGAATTAATAGATCTAAACAACGTGGGACCTGTGCATCAGATCTACGATAAACGTTACTGGAATCTGGCGTAAATGAAGTTGAAAAAACGGAGGTCATTTGCGAAATCAAAAGTTGTGGGAAATAAATTACAATTTTCAAAAACTCGAGTACGAAAAAATTATTTCAATGAGCGTCGCGTTGCGGATCATGCTTTTTACGAAATATTAACATTTGGGATATCAAAGTCACATAGATTCATTCCCTAAAAGTTATCATCTGCATTTATAAGCATCATAAATTACAGCGTATTTGGGTCAAAATGGGTTCCTCATAATCATAAAATATATATCTAACTCATCAATTATATTTAAAATTGTTTCTTTTATTAACGTATTGATTTTCATCCATTATATTTAAAATTATTTCTTTTATTACCATATCAATTTTTATCCAAATTGGATACATGTGTTGACCCATCTAAAAAATGTACAAAATTGAGATAATAAAATACTTTAATATCGATATCAATTTTAAAGTTATTTTTTCGATATATAAATTATATTTTTATACATGAATAAATAATTATATAAATTATTAATACATTTAAATGCATATAAAGCCTATTTTGAACCAAACATAACATAACTTATGGTGCATATAAATACAATGGATCATATCTCCATTTTAAGCACTGAAAATTGATAAAAATTTACATCACATGCACATCTAATTTAAAAATCAATCTTATTATTTTTTGTCAATATTTATTATATTTCCAATACAGTCAGACTAGAGCTAAATTTTGGCTTTGACACGTGTAGGGAGCAATGGAGCATACAAACATGACAAATAATGTCAGCGGAGCTTGCATTCAGTTGAAAGGAATAGAAAAACTGTAGCGCATAAATAAAATGCATGCTTATCACAACTCGTTTAATCAAATAATATTGGAGAATTAATCAAATTTAGAAAAAGGCATCAGATAACATTAATGGGTGAATATACATTTCCGAGTGTGAGAAGTTCATGGACCCTACGTGATTACCTAACCAACCCCAATGTGGGTTGGTGGGCTACAACTAGATGGCTCAACAAAACCTAACAATCAGCAACCCACCACTCAAAAGAATAAAAATAAGATCATAGAAGTACAAATGCTCTGCTTCATAATGCTTCCTCGCGTACAAGACAGAGATCCTTGCGGTTAAAAATAAATGTTCCTACTGCTATCAAGAAAAATGTCAAAAGTTCCGGTCATTTGTAAGAAGTTGATTGATTTTATGTTCCTCAAACGTGAAAATTTCACCTATTTCTCTGAATTTTAGCCACGCAACGTGTAATCGTAAATTGCCACTTTACAAAATTCATACCCGGGCTTGTCGGCCAAAATAAGTCCAATTCAAAAGGTACCTTCTCGCCATCTCCTCCAGTTCTTTCCAACCTTGCCTTTTCTTCTTATCCATGTCAATCCATAACTTAGACGATGATATAAATTAGAAGACGGGACCTGATACTTTCTTAACTGCTCACCAACATGTCCAAACGGATGCAATAAACAAGAAAAAAGAAGAAACTCAAGCTCACCAATATGGCACGGATGGACTCTGAAGGGCTCCACTAATATAGAGCACCGGCCAACAGGAATGCGGGCGAAATTATCCCGTCACCTGCTCACTAGCAGCTGTACTACACATTACCCAGTATAAGGCTTTTCTAAGCCAGTCTATCCAGAACACAATAAATCTTACTTTTTACCATCAAAATAATATGAGAACATGAATATAATTTCACAACTCCATGCAGAATTGTTAGTTTTTTGAAGATCAAGCTTAGTCATCTGCGCTCATGGATATAGCTACACAGATCTATTAGACCAGAGAAGCCGCTGGCTGAATGGAAAGCTGGTGGTCTCTGTCCTGCTTCATGGTGGAAGATTATTCTGTTTCGCCAAGATCTATTTTCCTTAATGCTTTTATATCTACAGAACACCATTCTTAGGTCTAATTGGTCCTGTCGGATTTTGCAATAGTAAACAAAAAAGCAGCTAACACACCACAGGGCCAAACAAGCCCTTGTTGCATTCTGCGGCTGGTATTCAACCAGAAGTATAGAAAAGAGTGCTGCTAGTCTCATGAAATTACCATGAAAGCCAAAAGCAAATAAATTAAATAGCGCTGAACCTAAATCAGAGTGAAACATCCAGTCAGTTGCTAGAGCCAAGAAAGTTGCCCCGCAAAAAAAAAAAAAAAAATCTCCGCATGGAACTTCAAAAGCATCCACGGCCAAGCTGTCAGTCCCTATTTGTCTTTTAAATTTCATGTGTGCAGTCTTGAAACTCTTAACATTCAAGCACACCGGTTCATCCATCATCTGATAAAAATTTTCAATCCATCATCCATAAACATTTTATTTCCCTACCACCATTGATCACTTTTCCAGCAACCAGTAACTGGTGGTTCTCCAGCATCCAGTGATCTGCTCTTGACTATATGGAGCATGTCAACAGAAATGGCTTTCTAGAGCTTTCTCATGCAAGCTCTTCTCAGAGGAAAATTCAACCTCCATAACAGATCTTTTCTTTTCCCTTTTCTAATCGTTGTTGAACCAATATTGTGAAAGTCCTGTTCAACCCACAGATTTTCCTTATGTTGCATGCATTAATGCACCACTCAACTGTGAACTGCAAGGACCAAACTTGCAGCTTGTGCACCCTCATATCACTCATTATGAGGTTACATCATTTCTTCAGCACCAATAACTCTATCATCCTTTGATCAAAATAATAATAATAATAACTCTATCATCCCACCATGAACTATCTCCATTTCAATGGACGGCAACGAAGATGTTCTCATCTTGCACACATTCATCGACGGAAAGACATAAAATACAGGATCCACACAGAGCATAGCCAAAGAAAAGAGTTGGTTGAATAGATAGTTGACATCTAAAGAAAACCTCATAATAGAGGAAACACAGACCTAAACTACACATAAAAGTCAAGGTCCTTTGTTAGAAACGTGAAAACTATTAGCGGTGAGAACACACCACAGTAGACTAGACCCACAATATTGAATCAAAGATGGCATCAACATGATGCACATACATGTTGAATCAGCGACAGGAAAGCATTTCCATATACTCAAGATGATCACAGTCTGTAACACAAATTAACAAGGTTCCTTAATCAAACCATAGATCAAGTCTGCCTATATCATGTCCTTTGGACTCTCCCCATTTCCAACTTCTCATGGTCACTCAACTGAATCTGCCCACTTCCAGTACAGGGCCTCCAGTTCATACTGTTAAGATACGCTTTCCTTCTTCTACCTATTGGTTATAACCCTAGATAGGTGGCCAATCTCACTAGAAAAAAAGCAGCAATCAAACATTATGTACAGTGCCCGAATTGAAAAACCTATCTGCAATCTTTTAATTTGATGCTCAACTTTAAGTCTTTCATCTAACCAACACTTTTAAAATCAACCAAGGGCCCATTTGGCTCCACTGGCATGGTTGCTGCTTTTCTGCTAGTTACTCTGATTTATGTCTTTGTACAGATTCTGCCTAACAGCCTGTTCAGATCTAGAAATAGTACTTTAAAATGTAAAATATCAAAGAAAAAAGAATCCTGAATGAACAGAACTATTAAATTTACATTTGCGCCCATAGTCCATGTTACATTACTTTGTGGTTTTAGATAGCCCACCATTGCATGTTGAATGTGTTTCTCGCAAACAAAAAAAAATCAAACACATGTCAAACCTGCATTCTTCAATGATGTACAATATGAAGTTTCTAATTTCAATATTCCATGCTATGTACTGCTGTGATGCTTGGGTCTACTTCTCATTGTCATAGTTGAAGTACAGCCACTAGTTGGGATTGGCAGACATAGAAGTATTTAATTGCAACCAGAAAGGATGTTCAGCACCACGTATTATCATTCCTCCAAACCAGAACAAATATCACTGGCAGTTCATCTTAAAACTCCCAAGTCCATAACAACCGCCACCAGAGCTATGGAGCATCTCATTAGAGTGGGACTAAATAAGGCAAAAAATTCAAGGCTTCTAACAAAAAACGAACACAGTGATTCAAGAGAGCAGTTTGAGGCTATCTCATAAAAAAATAGTTGAAAGCTTTGGTTCATAAGGGTATACTTTCCAACCATCCAAAGCTGATATTCACTAGCGACTATATTCTAGACCAAGTACAGAACCTATGCCTTGAAGAAATTCAGACAGTTTATTAAAACATGGTTCAAAACCTAGATCCTCTAGTTGCAAAGCCAATTCTCAAATTAGGTAATTCCCTCTTATCCACCAGCTATGACTCTAATTATATCTTTGCTTTCCCAGGCAAATGGACCTTCAGTGTTACTTGCTCATGATCGCAGATGAAGGCCACTATTTTGACTTTCATAGCATGATGAACAGGTAACGTTGGAACCATGACACGTGTTTGGGCTTTCACATTAAGCCTGCACTGTATACATCTTATCCCAAACCCTTTCAGAGAAGGTTTCCAACTTTCCACGGGGTTATGTTAGGTATTTTGGGCATCAATCCCTAAGCACACATTACACTAACACTGGGAAATGCAAGATTAATTTAAAACTTTGTGTGCACAGCTCTGATACATAAATAATATTCTCAATTTATCACAGCCCATGTAGGAATATCATAAGCTTACTACTAGAATTTGAATCATAACGCCTCCCCTTAGAATTTGAATAATCACACATTCAACTTTCTTACAATCCGCAAAAATAATAATTGCGCACATCCAATTGCCATTCCTGATACTCTCCATTCTATAGAAGATCATATAATTTTCCATGTCCAAGCCTATTTAAAAGCAATCAAATGAACATCTCTAACCATGATTGCAAACGCACCAAGCCCACGCACTGAGCCTAATGTCAAAAGATCCCAATAAATCTAATGGTCCTAGAAACCAAGCATACTCCTGGTCCCTATTCAGATAATGTATTTAGTTTAGCCAGGACGATGGAATTAAGAATCATAGAAAATGAATCACTGAACTTTACAAATAATGTTAGAATTTAGAAGGATGCCATGGGTACGGGTTAAAGATCCATCATGGAGACAATAAATTACTCAAACACATTACCATCCAAATCTTTTTATGTGACCAAGTGAGAAGCTGAACAGTTGAATAACAGTCATACCTTTAACTTGTGTTGAAAGACCAGCTATATACAGCAAACAAGAACATACACCATTCTGCATTAAGACTGAAGAATATATCCACTCCTTCCAAAGGAATGACAGAAACAAGCACATGGAAATGCCTTAGTCATTAACTTCTGCAATCCGATTAGCTGGAATCTCTCTCGTCAATAAAACTGTGACCGAGGCTTCATTTGGGAACATTTATTTTATGTTCTGGAAGATAACCACATTAAAATGAAATATTTGTTTGGTGGGGCATTCATATTTTTTGCCTTTCAAGAATAATTTAATTAAAGAAGTGATTAGGGTCCGTTTAGTAAGATTAAAAAAAATTTCTCTTTCCAACACATCTTTTTTGTCTTTCTTTACTCTTAATCATTACCCCTATTATATTACATCACACACTCACTTTTTCAAAATTTTCTCTTGCATGCCCACTTTTTTAACCTCTTTCCAAACAAACCCCCTTGTGAAGTTCAAAATTATTGCTATTCATTGAAAAAATGAGGGCTACTCTTGAAAGCAAAAGCCATGCACAGGAACAAGGACAGATAAAGCTGACACATTCCATCCATCCTAATGATTGATAGTTCTAGCCAAATCACCTTAATGAACTCAGATTTCACTGAGCTCCCCTTCCTATGCATAACTTTTGCTTCTGATAATAGCCAGCAACACTTCATTGAGAAGTGATACGTCAGGCTTCATTAAATTAATGCTTTTCCAATTAACTTAGACTTAAAATGTGAAAAACATGAAAGTCACAAATGCCCTACCAAATCGATCCTTCAATTTATTGCAATTACCATCTAAGAAGTGTTTAAATGCCCCAAAAGATAGCAGAGCCAAAGGAAGCATTAACTTTCAAGGGTCGCCACCAAGTGGGTAGCACGTGTAGCAACTGAAAATATTAACCAAACCATTTGTTTTGGTAGGGGTAATGGATTTTGAGTTACTCTTCTCAATTTCCTGCATATAATAGCTAGGAAAAGAATCTCACTCAATTCAAAACTGCTGAATTGGAAGAAGCAATTGCTCCTGATACACATCCTATTGAGTTGGCAAGTCCAGACCATTCATTAGCAGTTTCTACTCATGGATGATCAACTAAATGTCTTGATTAGATAGATAACTTTGTCAGCCAGATGTCAACTTCTGTCATCATTTTTCACTCAATCTCATGCTTTAGTCCACATTGAAAGGGTAACTGCAATTGAGATACAGATGGAAAGACGCGCTCTGGTTTTAAATTCTGGACCACCAATTTGGCACAAGTCGAACATGGAGGAGGAACCATTGTTCTCTATAAAACAGTATTTGAACACAATGCCTCATGAATCCTTAAGGCAAAATGCCCCCCGCAAAGGGCAGAATCAATTAAAAGTTCAAAATTGGAGGAATTAATTTGAGCATACGACTAAGAGCAACAGAAAAGAAGAAAATGTTGGTTGAATTGTAACTCCATAATGGCAAATTGCAATGTAAATGGACAAAAATCCAGCCAAATCCATGCAATAGAAGTACCTGGCTTTACAGGCTTAGAACAGCTCACAGGCATGGAAATTAACCACAGACCTGCCTACAGTTTCAAGCGTTCAAAAATTACCTATTCCGGCACAATGGCAGCATATACAAAATTCATGCCGAAACACT
This sequence comes from Annona squamosa, assembly GCA_035584095.1. NCBI lineage: Eukaryota > Viridiplantae > Streptophyta > Magnoliopsida > Magnoliales > Annonaceae > Annona > Annona squamosa. The sequence goes on from JAXCLR010000073.1 coordinate 2,322,285, forward strand.
GAACCAAACCATCTATAAGGCAGAACCCAAAACAAGTGCACCGACCTCTATTTATTCATCTGCTGATCCGAAACTGCAATTCAGAAGATGCGTGAATTTTGCTCTTGCCCATATCGACGCCAGCAAAGGATGAGAAAATTGCCCTTCTGTTAACCAATTAAGACCAAGAAATGTGGCAGAAGCCCTTGAATCCACCGTTTCACCCGGCCAACCAATTACTTTCAGACAGTAGCAGCAGGATGCAACGCTTTTCCCTAGGCTTGGCCGGCATTCATTTTTCGTTCTTCGCACAACGAGGAATCAAGAAGAGACTCTTCATACCCATCATTAGTAGCAGCGTCAAATTCATTATTTTTCTCTGCCTCTTGACCATCCGCTCTCCCCAAGCTGTTGTCCAGCAAGTCCTTTGGCTTGTTCTGGTGAAGCATCTCCCAAAAGAAGTCTGTCAAAACAGTCTCATAGCATGGCATTTTCGCGTAGCCGGGGAAGTAATTGATATCAATGATGTAGTATCGATCGGGAACCTTGATATCCCTGATTACATCGAAATTGAAGAGATGGAGCCCCATCGCCCGCCGCAGCCCCCTGGCAATCTCTGTAACGAAGCTCAACCGCGGCATCTCCGCCTCCTCCAAATGCAACGCCACCTCGGATTTGTCATCCAACCCCCTTTCCTTGGTCGTCACATTTGACACTTGAGCGAACGACATTGACCCCTCGCTGCTGTCGAGGTTCTCCTCCGTCACGTCCGGCAGAGATTTGCGCTTTACGCACTTGACACGGTCACCAACGACATAGACCTTGAAGATGACCCCGCCGTGGTTGACAAACTCCTGCAGCACAATTGGGGGCCGCAGCTTGAGCAGCCCATCTCGGTTAAACACGAGAGACATCTTGTGAGACCGAGCGCTGCCGTCGGCGACCAGGGGCTTGGCAATGACGGGGAAACTGAGACCGCCGGGCTCCGACAGCGTCGCGGAGTCGTAAATGACGATCTGCTTGGGGATGCCGAAGGTCTCCTGCAGCTGCGGCACCTGAATCTCCGACACCACCTGGAGCATGGAGATGCGGTTGTGGAGGCGCTCAATGGCGTCCGGCGGGTCGATGACCAACACGCCAGGGTGCTTGTCGGTGTATTCCCGGAGCTCCGATTTCCAACTCTCGCCGGAGAGCTTGTGAAGGATGCAGTCGAAAGGGCCCTGCTCCGCGAGCGGCAGGTCGGTATCGATGCGGATCAGATCGATGCCGCGGCCACCAGCGAGATCGACGAGGGATTGCTGGATGAAGCTCTGCTGCTTTTTCGGCGCTAGCGCATAGCCGATTTGGAATCTTCCCGGCGAACTCGACATGTTGCAAGCTTCGGTAATGGAGGTTGGATTTACGAAATGACGAAAGTGCCCTTCAGCCCGTAAATTCTCGCCGTCGAAACGTATCGAGCATTGTCGGCGAGGCGCGAGGGCAAAACGGGAAAAAAGGAGCGTCTTAGGGTTTTACGTTTTCGCCGTGGGAGAGAACAGAAAGAAACGAAACGAAGCCTTTGGGTTAGATATATATAGCTTCTGAGCCAGGCGGGTTCGAGCTAACCATGGTTACGTACCCGCAGCAGGCACGTGGCACGGCCTGCCCGCCACCGCGACATCTCCTCGAAAGTCGAAATTCTCCAAAGCGCTTGCTGGGACTCGGATGCGTTTCTCGCGTGCAAAATGCAGCGAGCGGAAAACACGTGCGAAGCATCAGGACCATCCGCCCTTACGATGCGCTGATATCGCTTCTTTTCGCTTTCAGTTGCTCGAATGGAGAACAAGCTTTCCGATCCACGGGGCAGAAATTGGGTGCTGTTAGGCTTTAAAGAACATGCGTGTTAACTAAAGCAACGCCCAGGATTCGCTACACGTACGAAATGGCGGTTCTTGGCGGCGCTTGAGAAGGCCACTGCAAGAAGTGGTC
>JAXCLR010000073.1:2324259-2335854 GCA_035584095.1 Annona squamosa
TTGAAGGGCGGATTTCCTCCCAGGGGTTGAATTTGGACGGATGAAAGTGGTCAACGGCTCGCGAGTAGTTGACAATGGTCGTTGACGCATTAGGCGGTGGGAGAGGGAGAAATTCCCACGCTGCCGATGAGTCATGTCAGGAATATTCGGCTCTGGCCCACTAAAGCTGCGGCTTTGATCTTGCACTTGTGAGCGGATCCGTTTCTTCTACGCCCTCGCGGTGATTCCGGATTCGCTCGGGTGGGGTCGGCGAATAGCTGGACCGCATATCCTCGTTTCTGCCCCTTGGCAAGTACTTCCCTTGTGAGAACGCGTGGAGATTCCTGATTTCGCCGCGTGGATTTAGATAACGATCGCTAGCGCCGGGCCTTCAATTGCGGGCTCACTGCTCTACGCGTTTTCATTGCCGTTGAAAGTCGTCAATTGCGTGGAAATTTTTTTCCCGGAAGATTAATCTTGAATTTTTAAAATTAATCCTACTTGTTTATCTTTAGGTGTATTTTTATTATCTTTTATTTATTATAACGAGTAGCGTTGTCTTTATCTGCATCTGTTGTTTTTCTTTTGTTTCTTATTGCAGAATAAACATGTATATTAAATTTAATGAAAATCCAGTTCTCCAGCTGATCCAGTGAATGGAATTAATGGTAATCCAAATGAGTGTGTTTGGTAATAAATAAAATTATTAAATGAAAATTTTTTATGCAAATTTTTTAAAATCAAATAATTGATATGATATAATAAAAATAATAATGATAAGTAAAGTTGAGAAATAAAAATAATGAAAAATAAATAGAATATAATTAAACTAGATGGGATAGTTGTAAAAGTAGTTGAGAATAAATGATTAAAACATAAAACATTTATATATGAAAAATGTTGATAAATGATCAAAATAAGATAATTGTGAATAGTGAACAGATTTATTAAATGTCAAACATACTTTTTGTTATAATTTTTGCATTATATATTGCATTTTGATGCAAAGTATATGTGTTCGAGTCACGTTAGCTTTGTTGAGGGGTATATTTTAAAAAATCACAATCTTGTTAGAGAATGTCATAAAATTTTATCAAACTTCGGTTGTGGTTAAGGATACTTACGTAATTAAAATTTAAATATCCATGATATATTTATATGATCAGCCCACTATGCAAATGAGCTAGGTTATGCTTAGGACTAACTTTAACCATAACTTAATTAAAAAGTCCTACTACTAAATACTAAAAACTACGACCATAATCACAAATGATCTAATACAAGTAGATCTTGCGGTAAGTAATTTCTAATATTAATGAATCACTTGAAGCTCCTAGTTGAAATGTTAATTGTTATAAATATTTTATAATCTCAACCTATTCCACCAAAATAAACTACAAATAGCGGTGTAGTTTAGGTCATCTTAATGCTCAAGTCAAAACTAGTATCTGCTTGGTCCAACCAAGCAAATTATCACTACAAACAAAAAAAATTATTTTTATAATATTTATTGAATTTTTATAAAATTCTTAATTTATGTATATTTGATCAATGAATCAAGTTTTAACTTTTTCTACATATGTATATATATTTTTTTGAATTTTCAAACAAAATGAATTTTGTCCATTTCAACGTTAAAGTTTATTAAAGTACGGATATAGTTTAAAATCTTAGAAAATATATACAGATATTCAAAAATAGTAAAATTTAATTTATAAATTAAATACATTTATATTAACAGTTTTATTAAAATTTTTAAAAATATATGTAAATATTTTTTAAACCAAGTTAAGCAACTCATTATTTAGCCCAAACTAACAATATCACCCATTTTATATCTTTTTTTTTCTAAACTAGGGCACCCATAATTGTTATTATTAGAATTTTTCTATAAGATGTGCTGTTAAGAAAGATATAGAATTATATGTGGAACATGAATAGTATTTAAATCCACTTGCACAAGCATTCCAACAACCATTAGAATGTTGTAATGATTTAGTGAACTATAATCTTACACATGGATAACACTTTAGATGGTGTGAGTTTTTATTTAAAGGAGTGTTTACTTTTAATTAAGAGTGTACTTCAAAAGTAATAAAACTTTTGATGTAAGATGAATAATCTCATTACCCTGGCTTAAACAAATATATCGCTTAGCCCACATCAACAAACTCATTTAAAATACTTTATTTTTATTTTTTCTTCATACATTTATTTATTTAAGTATATTTAATACATGAACTAAGTTTGACCATTTTTTAATACATTTGTATATTTTTTAAAATATTTTCAAATATAAGGGTATTTCAAATACATATATACACGTGTATGTTTAAAAGTCTCAAAAAATATATATACATATAAAAATGGTAAACCTTTATTTGTATGTAAAAAAATATTTTGAATGGTTTTCTTGAAGTAGGCTAAGCGGACTATTTCCTTGACCCGAGCTAATAAGATCATTCCTATTTATGTAAATTTCTTTTAAATATAAAAAAATGACAAGATATGTTATGGGTAATGGTGACAACTAAGACAAAGAATGTTAAAATAAACGAATTAGATGTATGAATAATCGTGTTAAAATAATTAAAAAGTAGTGTAGTTATATGTGAAAAAAAATTAAAATAGGTAATTATGAAAAATAAAAAGTTTTAATTAAAAATTTATTGGTAATATAAAACAATTTTAAAATATTAATTTGATTATTCAACAATAGAAACCCATACACGTGTGTGTATGTATATATTTGATTTAGATAAATGATGTGTTCAGGAAGTAGTAAATTTTTTGACGAAAAGTTTTAATGTAAACATTTTAAATCAGTAGAAAATAATGTGATGTGATATGAGTACTAGTGAGGAGTAAAAATAATAAAATTAAAATAGATAGAGGAGCTATACAAGTAATTACATTAAAATAATTGAAATGTAAAGTTGTTTTATATAAATAAGTAACAAATGATTAAAAATACGGTAGTTGAATGAAGCGAAAAGTTTCATATGATAAAATTTTTAAGTCATGTTTGTTTACTTTACAAAATTTTCAGTCTAGAACTTGTTGGTTTTTATAATTATTTTATTTTTAATTACTTATTTATATTTTTTTACACAACTATTCATATAACTGAACTGTCTATTTTAACTTTATTATCTTTATGTATCATTATTACCCTTATCACATCATATCATTTTTTATTTTAATTCAAAAGTTTTATCACTTTTCTAAATATATTTTTACTTATAGAAGTTTTGTAGTTTACCAAACATACCAAAAATTTGTTTTCTCGTAAAACTCCGACAATATACGCGACATTTCAACATTGTAATCCTAGATTCTTTTATAATTATTTTCATGATAAATGAAAATTCATGAATTACATTGATGGATATGTGTATTAGAGATTGAAATAATGCAATTAAAAATTTAACCCCGTAAATAGTGTCAGTGAATTGTAAATATAAATAGTAACCGAAAATTAAGACACGTGATTAGGAGTTAATCACTTGAATTAACTTAATCACAAAAAGACAAAATAGAGATTTAATCACTACATGACGAAATAACAAATTTTTTTGTTATTTTAATCTAATTTTGGATTTTTATGAAGAAATAAAGAAAAATTCACAAGTTACAATCCGGATGTCAAAATTCGATGAATTTTTTTTATGAATGGTTGAAAATTCATGATAGACATAATGGATGGGTTAAAATATGATGAAAATTACAAATCAATGGTCAAGATGACACTTCAAATGATGATAAAAAAGTAACTTCTTTTTTTCATTAAATAGCTTTTGACTTTTTATTTATATAAATAATTAAAAATAAAAAACATAAAATAAAATGGTTGCTGCAGTAGGATGGGTAGTTGGAGGATTGACCAAAATCAATGGCCCATGATCAACCTCATCTTTAATCAACAGCTAAGATTTATTTAGCCTAAATAAAAGAATTTTAAAAATAAAAAAAATAGGTAAAAAAGGGCTGCATAGCGGGGCTGGAACAGGCCTAGGATGGGCGGCACATGGCTCAAAGTATTTTTTAAAATTAAAAAGAAATACCAATTTATAATTAAATACCTCAAAGCTAGGGGTAAATTGTAAATTCTTGAAAAATCTAACACTATAAATAGAGCAGCAGGGAGAACTTCTAAGGCCAAGAAATCCTAGCTCCATTTGAGTCATTTCAAGCCCCCAAACCATCACATACATCCAAGGAAAGAAAGGAATAAGTTAGAGAGAGAAAGTGCAAGAAAAATAAGCGTATCTCCACTTCGAATAAGCAATTTCTTTTCAAATTTCTCTTGAATGTTAAGTATGTTAAAATCATACTTAAATAATGCTTAAACATGAGAAAATAATTATAAACATAATGCTTAATTAAAATTATGCTAAAATATCAAAAATTTAAAGCAAAGGTATAGCAATCGAGAAGATAACATATGATATGTATAAATAATACTCCAAAAATGATAAATGAGGGTTTGGGATATATAAATATGATAAATATGACGTTAGAATGATGATATATTAGTTTTATAATTTTAGGAATTAAGGATTATGCTTAAGTGAATTTATGTTGATTTTTAGTATATGAAGAAAATAATTTATTTAGCCAAGTAAATGATGATAAACTCAAAATTTATGAAATTTTCTATAATATACTAAGCATTAGTTATATCATGATATTTTTTATTTTTCGAACTCATGAACGGTAACCCACGTTGATGTGAGCAGTAACCTCGGGTAGATGTGAACAGTAACATCGGGTTGAACAGTAAACATAAATAGTGACGATGAATAGTAATATGCTATAGTGATTTGCTATAGTAGCTATGAACAGTAATCAGTGTGATTTTGAATAAAATTTAAGATTAATATTTAAATATATTGATATAATTTTAAAAAAATTTATGGATAAAAATTCATACAATGAGGTAATGACCAAGTATTTATAAAGGGATAACCTCTGTAAAAATAAGGTAATGAATTATCATAAAGCATGCATGAAAAACAACCTAAGACATGAAATAAATAAATAAAATATCAATTTTTCTTATATAGGAAAAAAGGAAGAAAAAAGTTATGGACACCAACTGAAGAGGTAAGCAAGCAAACTTTTTTTAAAATATGATTTTATTGCTTCATTATAAGCAAACAAATCCTTTCGAAAATATATTTCATTCTCAAGTATTTGTGGAATGTGTTTAAGGGTGGTCATTCCTATAATGTTTTGAAATGATGAATATTTATGAGTTTTTATGAAAAGTCATGCTGATATATTGATACCATATTATGTTCATGGACATGTGCACATGTATGATATATAATGAAAATGCTTTGGTAGAAGTAAAAAGCGGATCAGAGGGTCCCTCTTCACTATTGTTGAGTCTTATTGACTGTGTGCTGACGGCGTTCTCCCTAGAGGCGGAGGCAGAGGAATGTTATGTGTAAATAAATGCATTGCATTTTCATACATTGATTGAAAAAGAAAGCATGGATTTAAAATGATGTTTTTAAGGGATTGTGCGAATAATTCTCTACGTGAGAATGACAAGTCACCATACATAAGAGGTATATAATGCCAGAAAAATCAAAAGTCATGCATATATGAACCATGTAGACGTTAAGAGGAAGAAATATTTCCCTTGATGAGGCCAAGTCGGAGACAGACGGTGTACTGAATTATGCTATGTGAAATGTTTCCTGGGCTAACGTAGTAGCACATGAAGGTTTATGTTGGGAGTAAAAATGAAACATTTGCATATCTAATGTTTATGAAATGATTTGTATGAAAATATTTATATTCCATTAATAATTGATCACTTGATAAGTGTTTCCTATCGAATGGAAAAAAATGCATTTACGAATAGTTTACATTAATGATTTTTATTAATGGTTTATGAAAGATTTCAAAAAATGATTTATGAAAAGGTTTCTATTCCGTTGGTAGTTGATCACTTGGTAAGTGTCGTCTACCGAATGGAGAGGAATGCATTTAAAATGAAAAATGTTTGCTTATTGAGTTTCAACTCATGTTTTGTTTTCCCAAACTCATACAGGCATATGGAAAACCAAGAGACGAAAGACACGTGTTGCTAAAGGAAAATAGAAATGTACAAAGGTTAATAGATTTTTATATGAATAGGTTTTCTAATGGGATGTGATGAAAAATAACATAAATCGTATGAAATTATGAAGTTGTGAATAATATGAAAAGTTGGTAATTTATGATGATATAAATAAGTATATTATGGATGATGATGAGTATATATTCATATAATAAAATAAATGATAAAAAATTAGAAGGGATGCAATTAAAAACCCGCCGTGTGATCAGGGTAATAATCTTAAGTCACGTTTTCCAATCGACAAAATCATGAAGTAAGAACTGTGTAGATGCCTCAGTTCGAGGTGCCACAGTTCTCAACTACACTAGTATTAGATCCAACAACTGATCTAGATTAATGATCTAACGCTCGAAATGGTCTAGGCCAGTTCATTTTTCGAATTTAACTTGGAGTCATGTATTTCATAAAATTGAACAATATTAGAACACATGGGCCAAAATTGAAAACAGTGTAGTAATTAGATAATTAATATATTGACTTTTATCGTTCCTCATTTCACACTCCTATTATAGCCATATGAAATACCATATAAGATGCTCTTGATAAGGAGAAAAAAAATTCAGAAAACAGTATAATGCGAAATGAATAATTGTAAATAAATAAATAAAATCGACATGAAATAGATTGTGTAGTTGCGCAAGGAAAAGTGAATTAATTATTCAAAATATAGTTGCTAGGTAACTAAAAGTTTAAATCATAATTAAGGTTGTCTTCTTGGCCAATATTATTTGCAAAAAATAGTACACAGATAAAATTGCAAAAAAATCCTAGTGCCTAACTAGCATAGCTTTCTTTTGATGAGAACTGTAGAATAAAAAAGATTAAACAACACAAGTGATGCAACTTTTGTCTTCCTAGCAAATATTATTTGCAAAAAATAGCACACAAATAAATTTGCAAAAAAATGTGAGTGCTTAACTAGCATAGCTTTCTTTTTTATGAGAACTATAGAATAAATAAGATTAAAAGGCACAATACATGGAATGTTTGGCACATACAAAACTTTTCAAATAAAAAAAATTTAATTTAAAAGTTTTTTCTCTCTGCAACCATCATGATTTTTTTATTTATTCATATATTCTAATATAACTATCGTATTTTTAAAATTATTTTTATACAACTACTCATACAACCAACATATGTATTTTAACATTTTTTTTACTATTTGTTAATATTCTCATTATATCACATTATTTTATTTCAATTTAAAAACATTTGCCTTACGATTTTTATCCAAAATCTGTATTTAAAAATTGATAAAACTTTTTTAGGTACGAATTTTTTAATTGAAAGAAAATGATATAATACAATAAAAGTAATAATGATGAGTAAAAATAATAAAGTTAAAATAAAAATATTAGATATATAGACAATTGTGTAAAAATAATTGAAAGTTATGGTAGTTATATAAAAATATATGAAAATTTATTAAAATTATAATAATTACAAATAGTTAAAAGTTTTAAATTGAATAGTTATGACTCGTCTAGTTTTTGTGCTAAACAAACATACGAAAAGTTAGCAACGACAAGTTTCGGTAATTTGATGCTGAAACAAAAGTTTCTCATAGTTTCATGAAAAAAAATATTTCTCCAATTCTTCAAATATTTCAACTAATTTATTGTAATTAATGATATTACTGTAGAAGATATTATATGATATTAACAAGAGAAATATATAAATTACACACTAAACAAAAATTAATATAGTATTTTTTAGTACATGTAGAGCCTTTTCAATAATAAAATGGTGTCTCATTAAAAAATCACTCCTCACGTTATATATTAAGAAATAATAGAATATTTTTGGTCCATGCGGAGCTTTAAATATAGTAAAACAATTGAAAATATTAAATATATTATAGCTCAAGTTAAAATACACTCAAATGATCTCTATACATTTAAATATAGATAATAACATTGCAAATTATGGTCGTTACTAATTTTAATTTGAGTAATTGACTTAGCACATGGGTTTGCTATTTAAATTAAGCTTCCTGCTTTTAAAAGTTTCAGTTTTATCTTGACTTTAATGAACACCAACTAGATTAAAAGTTGACTCTGGCTTTCGCCCGATCTCTTACTTAAACTAAACATTCTATAATACGTCATATATGATACAGACAACAACTTAAGTTTGGATAAAATAAGAATGCGAGATGAAGATAATAACAAAAAATGACGTCGTTACTATTTCATTATAGTGTGGGCATATTTGTAAAAATATACCAACTATGTGAGTATATCTGAAAAAAATACTTACGTAGTTTATATATCTTTGTAAATATACTTATGTTGTAATAATTCAATAATGACGCTATAGCAACATTATAATGATATGAGCGTATATATAATTATGATAAAATTACGAGGAAGTTATTTGTGATTTCTGAAACTATGTATTTATATTTACAATTATTGTCAAATTAAGTAGGTATATATGTTAATCATCTTTAAATTAAAAATAGTAAATATAAATAAATATAATATAAAAAACATGAAAGTTGAAGAAAATGACGTTGAGAGTCTAATTGAGAAAGACAAATGTACAAAAGTTTACACCCAAAATAGGTTTTTTTTTGCATTTTAATTTCTCTAAATTTGCATATTTGTATCTTAAACTCAGAAGTTTGATAGTTTGTATTTTAAACTATAAAACCTTTAGTTCATTTATATTTTAAACCTTGATTCATAATGATGTTAAACCGTATTTCATACAAAATAACATAAACGTCCACTAATATTGAAAAAAACCAAAATATGCACTAAAAGTAAAAAAAAAAGCTAATAGAGCCTCTAAGGATAGAATAGAAAAATCCTAATTGTACAGTTTAAGATGTAAAAAAAATTCTTTTTTATAAATAATATGTTATTTTGCATTGATTAATGTCAATTTTTGAAATTGCTATAAGTGAAATTAAAAATGCAAAGAAATTAAAGTTTTCAAGATTTAAAACACAAACAACTAAACTTCAAAGTTAGAAAATTTAAAATGCTGATATCTTGCAAAACTACTATCACATAGAGTCCAACATTATAAATATAATCAAAAAGACAGATGTATGGAAAATGAAATGTGATGTATGTGGGAAGTGATAAGATTTCGAATGAAAAAATTTTAATGTAAAAATTGTTGAATTGGTATAAAATAATATAAAATGATAGAGTTATTAACAACAAAAAAAGAAATAAAGTTAAAATAGATAAATTAATTGCATGAATAGCCATACATAAACAATTAAAAAGCAAAATAATTGTATAAAAAGATATAAAAATAACATAGTTATAAAAAGTGAAAAGTTTTTGATTGAAAAATTTAGTTTTAACAAATTTTATGATAAAGAAAACAAGCCCTTAATAAAAATCTTCCAATGAAAATCGTGCAAGCAACTAGAAGCATTTAATACCCCGTATATACGAGTGTGTTTAAGAAGTGATAAAACTTTTGAATGAAAATTTTTTAGTGTAAAGGTTTTTAAAATAAAATAAAATAAAATAAAATAATATAATAGGGACAATGATGAAAAGTAAAATATAAAGTTAAAATAAAAATGTTAGTTGTATGCATAATTGTGTAAAAATAATTGAAGAATACATAGTTGTATAGAAAAATACGAATAAATGATTAAAAAATATGATTTTGGTGAAGTGCTATAAAAAGTTTGAATGAAAATTTCTATTTATGGCCAAACATGCCCATAATCTCCTGCCCATTTAATACAACGAGGGAGGGATTCTGATTTCTTGATGGGAGACTAATTTTTTCTGGTAACCGTATGCATTGTTTAAAGTAGGTGTGGGAATCGGGGCGGGTCGACCCGTGACACGTCCCCGATCCGACCCGGTTTAATACCGGGTCGGGACAAAATTGGGTTTCTAACAGGGTGCGAGGCGGGACCTACTGACCCGTTTTCTGATATTTTACATTAAAAAGAAAAACCTCGTTCAATACTAATATTCATATTTTATTTAATTATTTATATTTACTTTGACCGATTAATAATATATTCAAGCATATAGTAGTTAAATTTAATATAAATTTGTCTTTATACTTGATAGTTTTATAAATTTTTAAAAACTTATTACTTGACCCACAATTGTTTACCCGACCCGTTGACCTAATACCGACTTGAATTTTGTCTTGAGAGTTTGTAGAAAAAAGTAAGGATCAAACCGACCTTGTCCCGATCCGATATAAAATAAGGGTCAAACAAGATTTTTAAAAAAGAAGGTCAGGGTTGGGCATACCTTGACCCGCCCCCCGACCTGCCCCAATTTCCAACCCTAGGTTAAAGTTCTCCAAACCCAAAAGCACCCGCCGGCGGCGGCGGGCTTTTCTCTCATTTGGAAAGTTTCGGGTATAAACACGCAAAACCCGAAACATTCGGAAGTCCGTGCAATAAGTCTGAAAGTGTGAAGCCCAATCAGTGGCGGGCTCACCAAGGCCCGTGCGCGGCTACAAACTAGATGAGGAGGAAGTATGAAAACCCGGCTAAAACCCTCGGCAACCTTCATTGGCAGATTCTCCATGGCGACGGTGAGTTTGAAGCGGAACTACCGCTGCGTGCCGTCGCTGCAGGAGTTCTACACGGGCGGCCCCGTCGCCATCTCCTCCGATGGCTCTTTCCTGGCTTGCGCATGCGGCGACGCCATCAAGATCGTCGACTCCTCCAACGCCTCCGTCACCTCGACCATCGAGGCCGACACTGAATCGATCACTGCCATCGCTCTCAGCCCGGACGACAAACTCCTCTTCTCATCTAGCCACAGCAGGCTTATTGGCGTTTGGGAGCTCTCCTCTCTCAAATGTCTGCGTTCTTGGAAGGTAATCCTGTAAGCGGAGCTTTATTATTGCCACCCTGCTCTCTCTAATCTGGAATACAGAAACTGTCCGAAATAAGAAACCTAGTTGTCCCGTAGACCACCGGACAAGTTTTCTCGAGAACGGCCGTGTAAAAGGCTGCACGGTTTGTCTGCTCTGGCATGTGGAAAATTTCTTTGAATTGGACAGTTGCAGCTAGTCACTTGCTGGCTTCTGGTCATGGGGTGTGAACTGTCAGTCCTGAAGGCAAAATGTCATTTGCTGCATGTGGGATCTCAATGCTCGAGGTTTGCATTGAGTATCTAGATTCAAGAAGCAAAGTTATTCCCCACAGGCTTATTGTGGCTTGCCTACAGCACAGAAATTCTCTGATCAGCGAGTAGTGGACTCAGAGGTCATGGGCTCACGGGTCGATGCTTTTATTTTAATTTTCAGCTTTTCGGTTAACAAGGCCTTCATGCATAATTTATCCACTTTGTCTTTCATAGGTCTTCCATTGTGCAAAAATTGTTCCATTTGTTCAAATGATAGCCATACGGTTAATGTTTGCTGTCATTTTAAGGTCTGTTTGGTCATGGGGCTGAATGTTCCATTTGTTCAAATGATAGCCATACGGTTAATGTTTGCTGTCATTTTAAGGTCTGTTTGGTCATGGGGCTGAA
>JAXCLR010000073.1:2335954-2362345 GCA_035584095.1 Annona squamosa
AAAAAAAAAAAAAAAAAAAAAATCCACCATGAAAGAATTTTTGATGGTTGGATATAAGCTATAATTTGGTGCTTTTTTGCAATAGCTTCTGCTGTAGAAAAAGACACAAAACCCACCCCTCAAATCTTCTGTTCTCTTAATTTTTGTATGGCTTGCCATAGCACTCCCATTGTATGGTTGCCCTCTTGCAAAACCACTTCCAACCATCTTTTCTTCCACTCCATCTAATCTTCAATGTCCATAGCAGTCTCAGGGCCACCTATAATATTTATCAGAGACCACAGTTTGTATTTTGTTGAACATTACTCAATCTAGCCTTCATTTTTCATTGCAACCACAGAGCCACTCATCTTATTTATTCTAAATCATAGTTATATATATTTGATCAGATTTTGATATTCTGGAACTTGTGTCATTATCATAATTTATACAGTCCAAAGCACTTTCATCAATTTGCATCCAAACATATAAATTACACTGAAAGTATTTTATTTTGGGGTCAAACCGTAAGCATCATCCTACAATACTTTCTATAAAAGCTAAATTGATAAAATAGTTTTCTCAATGGCTAAAATTTTGTAATTCTGCCAAACAGGTCAGTAAAAAAGTCCTGTAGAACAAATGAAAAATGGGTAAAAAAGGCCTTTAGAAAATGAACTGATATCTTTTGGAAACTAATGGTGTTTTGGATAGGGGCATGAAGGTCCTGTGATGGCCATGGCATGTGATTCTTCTGGGGGCTTACTGGCGACTGCAGGAGCTGATAGGAAGGTTCTTGTTTGGGATGTTGATGGAGGTTTCTGTACACACTATTTTAAAGGTCACAAAGGAGTAATAACAAGCATCATGTTTCATCCTGATCCGAATTGTCTATTAGTAAGTACAACTTGTTTATTTATTCTATTTCTGCTAATCCTGCTTTTTTTGTATATTTGTTTTTTTTATTTATATGGAAATGAGTACACACAAAAACAGCATTTAAATTTTCAAACACTGGCTTTCTCTTCTGTTGAAGATGTCACAATGGGACAATTCAAATTCGTGGAGATGGTCAGTGGATTCAAACATATCATCCACGTCGTTTTCAACTTCAGGCCGTACTGTGCATTGCCCACCAGTGGTGCATCATAAGAATTCAATGAAGGAAGCAAGTGCATGAACTCAATATGCACATGTAAATGTTGCACTTCTAGGAAAATAGTCACACAGATGTTGGCTGGGGAAGAATATCAAGAGGGTGGAAAGCTTCATTGCTTAATTAACATTTGGATACTTATTGGGTAACTTTAGGCATTGAAGTGAATCTAATCTAGTTCAGGACTGATTCTGTAAGAGTCAGGGACTTGAGAGAATTAACAAGATTGAGAACTATATTTCCCTTCATGTATGATTTTGGGTTTTATTATTGATGAATTTGATGGATCAAGCTTTTCCATGTTCAGTTGATGTATTTGGATGAATTAAACCAGAAAGCTTTATAATTTTCCTTGCACGCTTGACAGGTTTATATTTAAGGGTATATGACATCATGTAATCAGCCTGGTGGGATGGGGTATGACATAAATGTCAGTTTGGTTGGAACGATGGTAAACTTTGGTTGGAATGATAGTAAACTTAGTGCAAATATGCGCATACATGCTTGAAAGCTATGGATACAATACAGTGACTTATCTTCCTTTGACATCTGTACATTTTAAGGAGCTTTCAAAAGGCTTTAGGATAGAGCCTCTTCCTTCTGCAGGTAAAAATTTACAACAATCTAAATATGTATTTGCAACTAAAGTTATATCTCTAATCTGGTTACAATTAACGAAATCAGGTTGAAATTCTGGGCATGCTTCAAGAGACCTTGACCAAACCCCAACTTAGTTCAAAATGGTATTTGGCCTCACTTAGTAAATCCAACCCAACCTTGTTCCGAATAGTGTATGAGCTATCTTACATCTTGTTTACCCAAATCTTGTAATAGATGTGCTGGGTTGGTTGGATCAACTATAACATTCATTCGCTTTTTCTGGGCAGCATATTTTTCAAACCTAAGTGAAATCTGGTACTTTGTGGTCTGAATGATAATATATATTTTTTGTTTTTTGTATTTTAAAAATTTATGCAATTTCTGCATTTGATGTTGTGATGTTTGTTCTGCTTCTTGATTGAAAGTTTTTTGTGTTTCCAGCTGTTTTCTGGAAGTGATGATGCAACAGTGCGTGTGTGGGATCTGGCAAATAAAAAGTGTCGTGCTGTTCTGGAAAAGCATTTCTCAGCAGTGACTTCTCTTGCACTATCAGAAGATGGTTGGACCTTGCTCAGTGCTGGTCGAGACAGGGCATGTTTTTAACCAGTTATTTTGCTCTCAACTATATTCATTTATCCACAGTCGCCTGCTTCTTGGTTTAGTGAATTCCTCTTATATATCCTAAGTGGTACTGAGGTTTAGATTCTTAGCATTTTTTCCATTGATGCTTGCTTTTGCTCCCATTCATGGATGATTTCTGCAGCCCTAAAATTTCACTGTGCAATATTGCATGGTTGCAATTGAGAAGTGGTATCTAGTTGTTAATGATAATGGACCTTACTGCTTCTGTTCTCAAAGAGTGAAGAATCCCATTATTGAGTTTTCTTCAACACTTGTAAAGTCTTCCTTTGGGGATTCTGTGATCAGAAAGTGCATCTTTTTCGCTCTGTGACCTATTGCAAACTTTATCACGTTCTAATTTTCAAGTAGATGTGAGGTCTAAAAATTGATATTTCGGTTCTTCTTCATGCGGTATGATGCCGATTATAACATCATAAACCATAAAATTTTCCATAGTACGCTGAGTTCAAAGACGCTATATGGGTTGGAAAAATATTGAATCAACAGTTTCAAGTATGTGCTGCAGAAATGATGACACTAAAAGATGCAAGTATCAGGAAAGACAAAATTAGGGCGTGTTTGGGAAGTGATAAAACTTTTGGATGAAAAGTTTTTGACGTAGAAGTTTTTGAAATGAAAGAAAATGATGGGATATGGTAGACGTAATGATGAGGAGTAAATAGAATAAAAATAAAATGGATATGTTAGTTGTATAAGTAGTTGTGTAGAAATGATTGAAAAGTGGGGTAGTTGTATAGGAATATGTGAAAAAATAATTAAAAAATAGGATAGTTGTAGAGAGTGAAAAGTTTTAATTGAGGGTGCATTTGGCAAGGTTTAAAAAATATCAAACTTTTCAATTATTTTTACACAACTACCCATACAATTAACCTATCTATTTTAACTTTACCATCTTTACTCCTCATCATTATCCTTATCATATTATATCATTTTACAACTTTTACTTTCCAAAACTTTTCATTAAAAGTTTTATTCATTCCCAAACACATATTGAAAATTTTTTTGGGTTGCCAAACATGCCTTTAGTAACAAAAGCATTAGGAAATTTAGGAGGAGCACCAGTAGGTTATAACACCATGGAAAATGGATTCATGTGGTCTAGCTTGGTGTAATGCATCAATTCAGTTTGGTATCAGTTGATTTTGTCAGGTTTTTATGCTTATAGTTGGTTGGTTCTGAGGCATAAAGTTGGAGAAGCTTGCATTCTGGACAATCATAACACAATTATTTTCAAGTTGATGGGAGAGAAAAGATCTCCATTCCTCTATGTATGTAAAAAATAAAAATAAAAATAAACATTGATGATTGCTATAATTTACTCAGGTTGTAAATCTATGGGACCTTCATGGCTATAGTTGCAAAATGACCATACCAACATATGAAGTGCTTGAAGCTGTTTGTGTTATAAAAGATCAAAGTAGCTTTGCCTTTTGTCTTAGCAAGCTTGGTGAGAAGGAAAAGAAAAGTGGTTCATCAACTGTGTACTTTTTGACCGCGGGCGAGCGTGGTGTTGTACGAATTTGGAATTCTGACAGGTAAGTTATTAGATATCTTAAGCATATTGACTATGGCAGTTGCTCTCTGTGTCAATTTGGAAGTGGAGAACACAGGGGACAACCATTGTGTTTTTTCCTTTAATCTTCATTACTACATAAGATCATACTGATGAATATTTTCTGAAAATTTTTTCATGTGATTTTCTTGAAAATATTCACATTTATGATTTTTACAATTTTATATAGAATTTTTTCTGAAAATAATGTATAAAAATTTTGTTCTTGGTTAACAAGTAACTTGTTATATTAAATATTGTCTCTTCAATATCAGAAAATTTACTGTAATGAATACAAGAAATTTAAGCGAGGAAGCATTTGGAAAGACTGCATTGTTTTCAAGCATTACCCATGGGGAAATGCTCTGGAAAAATATCTGCGTGGTGCTTGTGATTATAATATCAGTGTGTTTGGTAAAAGGGGAAAAAAGAAGTGGAAAAAGAAAGTAGGGAAAAATTTGAAAAAAGGGTGATGTGATGGGATGGGGACAATGATTGGGAGCAAAGTGAATCAGGATGAAATAGATAGGGTTGGAAAAATGTGAAAAAATGATTGAAAATCTAGGTAATAATAGAAAAAGAAGGGTAGTTAGGTAGTGAAGATGTCGAAGCATTCTCAGAATACCAAATGGACCCCAACTGATGGCGGGCCTTGTTGCAATGACAAGAATTGCTCGGGTTTTGAGTTACGGAAACTGCCTCTTTTGAATAAAAGCAAGTGTAAGACTACATACATGGATGGCCCCCCTGGAACCCATGTGGGGGAGCTGTATGCACGAGGTTGGCCCTGAAAGTTATTAAGCACTGAAGGAATTTGACTCGGAGAGATCTTCGAAGCCAGGACCTAAAAGTAATAGTTTTATTTTTATTAATCTGAAATTATACTCATGATGGAGCATATTATTTCTTGTTTGCATTTTAAACAGCGCTGTGTGCACATACGAGCAACAATCTTCGGATGCCACTGTCAGTTCAGATGAAGATGATGTCAGACGGGGCTTCACATCAGCTGTTATGCTACCTTTGGATCAAGGATTGCTCTGTGTCACTGCTGATCAGCAGTTTTTGTTCTATTCTTCTACAGAGTCTGTTGAAAGATCTTTTCAATTAAGTTTAACTAAACGGCTCGTTGGCCACAATGAGGAGATTGTGGATCTCAAATTTTTGGGTGAAGAGGAACAATTTCTTGCTGTAGCTACAAATCTGGAGCAGGTTCTTCTCTCCTATCTGTGTTGTTTTCTCCCAATCTGTTCATCAATTTATGCTATTGGCTAGCTTTATTGGAGGTTTTCATTAGTTCAATTCTTTTGGCCATTATTTCTATATTTTGCTTCCTGAAGTGTAATGGGGTGTTTTGTCATTACTATATACTGGAGCACTTACTGAATGTATTTTCATATCCTTTACTTGTATGAGAACCTCTGTGATGGTGCGTGCAACAATAAACTAGGAATGCTGATTTTGGTGATCAATTAGACTTCGGCGGGGTGTTGGAATCATCTGCTTATGCTGAAGTTCCTTTCTGATTTGAATGTTAGTTTTAAAACTGTGCAGGTGCGAGTATATGACCTTGCCTCCATGGCTTGTTCCTATGTGTTGGCAGGGCATACAGACATTGTTCTATGCCTTGACACATGTATCTCAACATCCGGGAATGTTCTTATAGTAACTGGAAGCAAAGATAATACCGTGAGTCCCATTCTTTTAACTCTTAATGCAGTTTTGCGTCTATTTCTGTAGATCCTAGCCTCTTTTATTATTGTTATTGTTATTAATATTTGTTTTTCTGTTGAAATTAGAAATTAGAAGGCTTACTTGGATTTTGTTATGTAATATGGAAAGATCATCAGAATTTAAGACCAAGACCTTTGTCCCAATAATGTTTTAAATAAAAAAATCAGTACTAAGAAGAGAAAAATTGAGGTCCTTGGCCCAAGCAGAAGCTGAAAACAATGTTGAATTTTCTCTCCAGTAAAGGAAAGCGCATAAGGGAAAACTTCCCATGCTTCCTAGCCTCTGCCTGGTGCTGAACATGTGCAAATGAAGGATCAATCAATTGCTCTGAATTTGCGGCAGCTTCTATTATTTCGACCCAAATGTGAACTTGATTACAATTATGTATTAGCTGCATCCTATGGATGTATAAATGATGCTTCTTTACACTTTGAGTTTTCCCCTCATAGTTTCAAGGGTGAAATTCTTAATTCATACTCACAGCTTCACCAGATGTTCTTCTTGCCATCCAATATTTCTTACATTTCATAATAGCACCACAACATCTCCTGTCATCTTGGTGAATTATGTTGTTTTTATTTATTTATTTTTGATTTTAATATTTAGTGTATATTTCAGTTTAATTTAAAGTTTTTAAATTCAAAATTGTGTGTTATATTTTTTGTAGGTTAGAGTTTGGGAGCATAAAAGACGATGCTCTCTAGGTGTTGGGACAGGCCATATGGGTGCTGTTGGAGCTGTAGCTTTCTCAAAAAAACAGAGAAATTTCTTTGTTAGTGGCAGCAGGCGAGACTCCATAGACTATGATTTTCTCTTTTATTATTTATTAGTTGCTTCTGCCTTATGATTGATCTTATGCAAGATAATATGCATTATCAGCCTTTCGTTATTTGCTTGCTGGAAGAAACATTTCGGCTTTGTGATAGAAAAATATGTCCAAATTCCTGTTCTGGGAGTTGTCAGATATTTACCTTAGAAATCCACCTCTTGAGTTTGCATGAATGCTTTTATGCACTATTCTGGATGTGCTATGCATCCCTCCCTCTTTGGGGACTATTTCCAATCTCAAATACTGATTTATTCTGCATTTTGGGAGATAATACAATTCAATGCAATTCAGCCCTTAGCAACTTGTTATTGAGAACTTTTCTATGCAGACCATTCAATTCAGCCTGGTCAACATGCCCAAAATTTGGCGTTGTCCTCTCATATTGAGTCTATTATGTTTCTTATTTGATCCAAGCCATTCATTACATCTGGAACTGTTTCATTAGTCAAGAAACACAAATCATTGCAATTGGCAATTCATAGGGAGCTCACCATTGGAATGAATATTTCAATCATTCAACTTTTCCTTTATAAGCTTGTAAGCCATCTGAAATTTAATTTATTGAATTTTCTGTGTCAGAGCAATGGTTCAATGTAATAGATATCTTTCGGCTGATGAATTGGAAAATTAATTAGAAAAATGTTAATGGATTCATATATCTATCTTAAGAGTTTCTACTGTTTTAGCTCATTTAAGTTTCCTGTCAAGAAAACTTTTGTTATCATAGATGAATATATAGAGATAAATGTGATAGTTAACATAGATTTTATTAAATCTTCATAGTTAGCTCAAAAAAGGCAGCACAGAGATTATTACATTGCAGTCTTAAATCATTTTACCTTTCTTAAGATCATGCAATTAGGGGACGGAATCTTGGAAACACTCAAAATCATTCTGTGGGCCAGGATCTAAGAATCCGATTCTTTAGAGGCCAAACTAAAGTGTTTTTGGACCTAGGTTATTGTACTCAAATAGAATGCTTGCTATTGATTCTCAAATCTCAGTACCTCACTCCAGCCTTTTATGGATCATGTTCCATTTTTTAGATGTTGCCTTCTGTTGTTTCTGCTTTGTATCTCCTACATGCCTATGTTAATTCCTTCAAGTATGTTTTTCTTTTTCACCATAAAATTTCCCTGTTCTACATGTCTCATTTCCTTCATTAGTCATATTGTGGACACTGAAATATGTATTTATGTCATTTTTGTTACGTAACCACAAAACCTTTTCACACTGTAATAGATTTGTTTTGGAGATTGAAGTATAATTCTTAGGGACAGGTGTATTCTGTAGTTTTGTCTTTTACTAAATGTTTCTATAAGTTATTTAACGTAACCTACACCAATGTTTGAATCCTGTTCTGCATTCCTTTGTAGTGATCGCACTGTTAAGGTTTGGAGTTTAGATGGTCTTTCAGCGAATGATAACGAGATTATTAATCTGAAAGCCAAAGCAGTTGTTGCAGCCCACGATAAAGATATAAATTCAGTTGCGGTTGCGCCAAATGATAGTTTTGTCTGTAGTGGTTCTCAGGTTAGAAAAATCAGCATTAATTATTAATATTATTAAAATCTTTAAATAGAAACATTTGATGTTCTTATTCTGTTTTTTTCCCTTTCTGGAACTCATCTAGGATCGCACTGCTTGTGTATGGAGACTTCCTGATCTAGTATCAGTGGTTGTGCTTAGAGGACACAAAAGAGGGATTTGGTCTGTAGAGTTCTCACCTGTGGACCAATGTGTGATAACCTCATCTGGTGATAAAACAATAAAAATATGGGCCATTTCTGATGGTTCATGCCTAAAAACATTTGAAGGTCACACATCAAGTGTATTGCGAGCCTTGTTTGTCACTTGCGGCACCCAATTTGTCTCTTGTGGTATGCGAACTGCCTTTGCTGTGGATATGCCTTATCCAATCTTTTTCTGGAATTATTTATACGAAATCTCTCTTTTCCAGGTGCCGATGGCTTGGTCAAGCTATGGACTGTTAAAACAAATGAATGCACTGCTACTTATGATCAGCATGATGCCAAGGTTTTGGTCTTATCACTTGTGCTATTTGATAATCTTGGAATGATTTTTTCACCCCTATTCTTATATAGTACAGGTGACTTGTGTACGTGTAACACAGTTTTGGAGGGCCAAATATTGAGGTGGTCTCACTTATCTAGATAAACATAGAGTAGATTTCTTTTCTGCTTTGATGATCCAGTCTACCAAACATGGCCTCTGACACATACGCTGTTTGGTTGAATTTTCTTATAAAAGAATTGTGGTCTGTATTGCTGTCACATTTCGTGACAGAGACATCAAACCAGGTCAATTCATTCCCATGTTAACATACATGTTTGAGGACGGGCTGTTTGCTTTATAGTGTGACTTTCATAACTTGATGCCCAACATTATACATTCTATATCCAAAATTCCGAAAGAACCAACCCAAAAATCAGTAAACCCTAGTTTAGGCACTGCCTCTATCCAGAAATCTCAAAAAAAAAAAAAAAAAAAAAAAAAAAAAAAAAAAAAAAAAAAAAAAAAAATCTAAACTAAAAATTGGCTAACCTTAATTTAAGCATTGCTTCTTCACACTCCACACCAATTGGCGCTCTCTCTCTCTAAGTTTCTTTATTTTTCAATTTTGATTTCTTTTGTTGCTTTTCAACTCAAAATTTACATCTACAGATTTGGGCACTGGCTGTTGGGGAAAAAACAGAAATGCTTGCAACTGGTGGTGGTGATGCTGTTGTCAATTTATGGTATGACTGCACTGCTGCAGATAAGGAAGAAGCTTTCCATAAAGAGGTAAGTTGGCGTGCTTGTTGTCTGCTGAGTCCATGGAATTCGGGATTATTTTTGTGTTGAGAAGAGAAGGCTTCTTCTACAGGTCCAATTGATGGGGGTGCATGTAATATGAGATGGTCCTGATTGAATGCCATTAATATCTGAATAAAACAAGCGATGAATTTCTCCAACTAGTTTTCTTTCTTTAGGTGGGTCTCTCCTAATTGGAGAATCAGTCCCCAACAAATGCTGGAAAAACATGCTGCAGCGTTCCACTAAATGAGCTGCACATGCAATCAACATACCTTATGGAAAGAAAATTTCCATAAGGTCTCCAAAACTCGACTCACATGTATTTGTAGTTTCAACTTTCTGATCATAAATCCTGAATCCTGTTTTCTTGTTGCTCGCTTCTTGACTTTTTGCTGATGGGCTCTCCTAGCCCTTGTTTTTAGTTCTGGTTGGCCCTATATTTGGTGCAAATTATGTTATATGCATTTTGTTGGTTGAGAGCATTGATGAAAAGGAGCGGCTGAATACGGAGGGCATGATTGGTTTTGACTTGAATACTTTTTGTGGCAAAGGATCCGTGAATGGATAATGGTTATATTCACAGGTAGCTGGAAATCACAAATTACATGAACATCCATAACTTAAATTAGGATACTTTTTGAATCTTTTAAATGGTGCAGGAAATCTTGAATAACATTATAAACTGTTGAAAGATTAGCACATGATTTAGATAGTAGTCTTGTCTATAATATCATAACCAACATATGAACTCATCCCAAAAGCTATTTTGCGCTTGACATTAGTCCAGTCCTCACGTGAGCCTAGACACTTCCATGTTTAAAGTGTAAATTCCAACTACGACCACATCATTTGTCATCATCAATTAAATAAACAATCATAATCATGTCTCTTTTCTTTTCTTTTCTTTTATTATTTTATTATTTTTTAAAATCAATGCTGTAATATGTAGTCTTTAATGCTTTAAATACAGGAGGAAGGGATTTTGAAAGGTCAGGAGTTGGAAAATGCTGTAGTGGATGCTGATTATGCCAGAGCAATTCAACTTGCCTTTGAACTCCGCAGACCCCACAAACTCTTTGATTTGTTTGCAGAGCTATGCAGGTCAGGAATGGTCCCTTTTAACATTTTCCCATTGTTATCCATCTTCCTATTTTAATCAGAAGAGTGATGGTGCAGGAAGAGACAAATTGATCAAATAAAGGAAGTTCTTCTTGTCCTTGGAAAAGAAGAGACCCGTCTTCTCTTGGAATATGTTCGAGAATGGAATACGAAACCGAAGCTTGCTCATGTTGCCCAATTTGTGCTTTTTCAGGTTTTCAACATTCTCCCACCTACTGAGATAATTGAGGTAATGACTTTTACCAGCCCATCATTGGTCATCACAGAGGCATTGTTTATTAGTTGTTTACACCATTTTCATTCTTTCATTAGACTGCTGAGGTTGTCACATCCTCATTAGCTATTTTATGTTATTGCTTTTGCTGCATATGTGGCAGCAGCTCCTCAGGAAAAATGAATACAGAAATAAGCATTTTATCATTTCATTTTTTCCCCCTCTCTAGTTAAGGAAGAGAACTACCTATATAACATGATTCACATCCAACAGTTGCACGTGCGTACATTTGACTAGTGCCAGCAGCAGCCCTATTTCTTCAGACCACTACATTTTCTAGTTGAAGTTTATGCCAACTGACTTGATCCAGACCTATTATCCCTTGTCAAGGGTGATTCCAAACCCTTCAGTTTCCACGTAAACTGCCTCATTCAGTAGATGGATGTCATCATTTGTTGGTGCTGTGGTTATTCATTGCTTATTGCAACATTTTAGACGCAATTTTTTTTTAATCTGCAAATCAATTAGCTAGAAATCATTCATTTGCTTCTGTAAAGAGATATGTATGTTTGTGAGGCTGATAACTTGTTTTCTACAGATAAAAGGAATAAGTGAGCTCCTTGAAGGCCTAATACCGTATTCGCAGAGGCATTTCAGCAGGATAGACAGGCTTCTAAGGAGCACCTTCCTCTTGGACTACACCCTAACAAGCATGTCGGTTATGGATCCTGAAGCTGACATGATTGCACCTCAAAATGAAAAGATGGTGTGCACAGTTGAAAAGCAAGCAAAGAAAATGCCAACTTCAGCAGAAATTGATGGCAAGAAACAAAATCAGGGTTCAGCGGATGGAGTGGAAGAAATGGTGGTGGCATCAAAGAAACGGAAGTCAAGCAAATCAAGAAGTGGGGCGAAGAAATACAAAAGCGGTGATTCTTCAGCTGTTGAATTATAACCATACTACAGGGAGTGCTTTCAAGTGAATCAGGTGTTAATTCTTGTTTACTGTAATCTGAGCTTAATCTAGGGCTCGAGGAAACCATGGCTGTTCGAAATGGGGAGCAGATTTTGGGGATGAGCCTTTTTGATGAGGAAGGCATTTTGTAATATTGTAATCTTGTTGGTTGTAACATTCATTATCCAAAAATTATATGCCCTTAGCAAGCCACCCAAATAGATTATTAATTGTCAGATTGCCTGCTTGATAAGTAGTAAAGAAAATTTTATTGGTAAATGAACATGAATGGCCTAGGTGAGGTTCCTTGGAGCAGCAGCAAGGCGTAAAATTTCTCATTCTTTTCCAACTTTCTGAGGTGTAAAATTTATTTATCTGCATCTAATCTGAATGATATCTTTCTTGTATTTATTTCTATCTTTGAGTGCTTTTTTTTCCCATCTAAATGTTATTAAAACTTGACCTTGTTTGTGCAGGAAATAAATTTCTCCATCTTCTTCCTTATTCTTCTTGTTATTTTGGTTGTGTTATTCACGCTGGCCAGATTGCAGGTGAAAGGAAGATCTGATTGCTGCGGAATTACTCTTAAGATAGCTGTTGTAGACCTCAAATCTTGACTTTGCTGGGGAACCCCACCATGGAACCCCCTATGCTGGTTGGCGGTGCTCTGTTCTGCTGGGGATTGCCTCAAGAAGCTTTTGGCGCATCCTTGACCCACCACCTGTGCGCGGCCTCTTACTGATGTTGCTGTGCCAGCGCGAAATGGCCCAGATGTCCCCTTTCATGTAGAACTGAGATGAGGAAGTTTTTTCTCTCCAGCAGCCTTGTCACCTTTGCCCCTATCCAGTAGATTCTATAGTTCCTATGTAGTAAGAAAACTGCATCTTTTCTACTTCCTATTGGGGTTAATGCAGGCAGGTTCATTATAGTTGGAAGAAGGCCCCTCACTTCCTTTGCCTGTGCCATCGTCTTTGGAATTTCTTCTCGGTGCGTTTGAAGCCCGTTTGCATGCACCTGTAGATGTTGCAGAAGGCCTGCTCCTAAGTGTGTTGTGTCCTGCTCCGGCCTTTCTGTTTAAAGAAAGCCCCTAGTGACGGAGATAGTCAGAAAACTACCATGTCCATCCCGGTCCTGCAGGGCACCAGCCCAAACAACAAGGTGTACTTTAGGTGAAAGGGTAGCGAGGCTACTGCTACTAACATTCAAATTCTTGATTTTCCATTTCCACTATCATATCGTACATGCGTAAGTGTTAGCGGCTTGGGTATTTGACTCTACTTCCTGTTTCTTATCCCTCAAATAATACGTAGCTGTAAAAACTGAGTAAATTATGATAATTTTTTTTGAAAATATTTTGATAAAACATGTGTAAAAGATGCATGCGTGTCCACGAGTTGTTGTCAAACGAGCTGTGGGTTCCAAAATGTTGCTAAATAGACCCCAATATTGTGAGAGAATTTTAGGCATCATGCTCTGCTGTGCGAGTTGGAGGAAAACTTTATCCGGAAGCTCTACTTTAAAAGCTTTGAATAACAATGCTCCTCACGAGTTAGTTTGAAATAAGTGTGGTCAACCAAAGCTTTATATACGAAAATGATTGAATGTAATTTCTAAGGAATGTTTTTAAATGCACTCAGACGCACATAGCTTCAGTGCAGCTGAGTGTATTTAACTCATTTCTAAATTTTTAAAATTTTTATATATATTTGTGAAAGTGTATTTAATATATATGTTAAGTTTTACCATTTTTGGTCATTAGAAGATTTTTTTTTGGATTTTTAAAATTAATTGCATTTTTCGTAATTCATAAATATAGATTTTTTTAAAATCCAAATTTTTTTTTTGCAAATCTACAAAATAGTAAAACTTAGGTTGTGTTTGGGAATGGGTAAAATTTTTGATGAAAAGTTTTGGAAAGTAAAAGTCATTAAATGATGTAATATGATAGAAGTAATGATGAGTAGTAAAGATAATAAAGTTAAAATAAATAGGTTAGTTGTGTGGGTAGTTGTGTAGAAATGATTGAAAAGTAGAGTAGTTGTATAGAAAAATGTGAAAAAATAAGTAAAAAATATGATAGTTATGGAGAGTGAAAAGTTTTAGATCGAAAAGTTTTAACTTGATATTTTTTAACTATTGCCAAACATACACTTAATAGAAGATGATTTAGTTAAGCTAGGCTAAGTTAGGCCTTACTTAGTTGTGCTTAAAAAATATATTATTTATTTATTTTTTTTGCAATTTTTTTCATGAACATGTCAAATTAAGAGTATTTAATTTATAAATTAAATTGCACCTTTTGAGATGCTTTTAAGTATTTTTTGGATTTTAAAATACAGTGACATTTTAATAATTTTTTTATCTTAGAAATTTACTAGACTAAAAAATTATGAAAATGCTACCGTGTTTAAAAAATAAAAAATACTTAAAAGTATCCAAAAATATTAAAACTTAGTTTATGGATTAAATATACTTAATTTTAAATGCTGATGAAAAATTGAAAAAATAAAAAAATATGTTTTTTGGGTAGATGCATGGTTGCCCCCGTGCACTTAGTCGTAAAATAATATTTTTTAAACTTAATACACATGTTAAATATATTTAGATTAATAGTTGTATAAAAATTTTAAAAAATAAAAAGATGAACTTTTATTTAGTGCACCATCATAAAATAATACTTCTTAAGCTTAATACACATGTTAAATATATTTAGCTTAATAGTTGTATAAAAATTTTAAAAAATAAAAAGATGAACTTTCATTCGGTGTACCGAAATTAAGTATGCCTAAGTGCATTAATAAGCATTCTTTTTCTAATGTATTTAAAAGTTAAAACATTAAATTCAACCCATTGCACATTGAACATCGTTTAAAAGAACCAAAAAAAAAAAAAAAAAACAAAAACAAAAAAAAACAAAAAAAGAAGAAGGAATCCACCTTGCAATAATCTTTCAATGTTCGAAGGAATATCCGTTCCGTGCTTGCTTTCTTCATCGGTGAGAGAAAGAAAGAGCAGGACAAGAAACATCAAAACACGAAAAAACCACCTTTTTATCCTTTCTCCTTCTTCTTGGAATGTGAGGAGAATATGGAGAGAGTGCCGGACACCGACGGCGGCAGAGCCCAATTATCCAACTTCCCTTTCTCATTTTCTGAGCTCGCCACCGCTTCTTCCATTGTTCTAGCGTTAGGCGGGGGCCTCTTGGGCCTCTACCTCACAATGCCTGCCTCGGACTACACCTTCCTCGTTTTACCCCGCACTCTCCAAGATCTACAGATCCTCCGGTATTTTTGAATTTCCCAGCTCATTTCTCCATTTTCTGACTTCGTTATTGAATTATTGTGCTGTATATCATATATTGGCATGTGGGTGGCAGGAAAGATATATATTTTTTGGAGTAGAATAAAGAAATCCAAGGACCCCTTCACCTTGGAATTATCTAATGAATGCAAAAGCTAATAGGAAATTCGAAGTTTGCCTAAATACTCTCGCGGATTTTAGTTTCTGCAGTCGATCGAAAAAAATCTTTCGATGATTTTACCCTTACTAGTTACATCTGATTGTAAAGGAGGTAAAGCTGAAGTGGGCTTTCATCTCTGCGCTCTTCGGTTAACTGGAAATACCCTAGGAAGCAAGTTCTCCAATGATCCTTTTTTTTTTCCCCTTCGTTGCTTTCTTCTATTCAGCTAGTGCTTGGAAGTATTTGGGATCCTTTTGCTTGAGCAACGATGCTCTTGTTGACATTTGAGATTTGGTATTCCGTAGTGGCACAATAAAATGTTTGGCTTGCCTGTCGAATATTTCTTGTTTTGGCTAGTCTTTGGAGATATCTAGATATCTAGGAATTCTAGGCTTACAAAATTGCTTTACATCAATGCTTTCACTTAGATTTAAGATTTGCGGTTTGATGTAATGATATTTCATTATAATTACAAAAGGGGTTTCACTGACCCTGACCTATACTGCTTGTTGCTCTTTTTGCAGGGACAATCTTGAGATCTATACAAGAGACTATCCTGTGCAGGTTCTTGTTGGATATTTCTTAGTCTATATCTTTATGCAGACTTTCATGATTCCAGGAACCGTTTTCATGTCTCTGCTTGCTGGAGCCCTTTATGGAGTTTTCAAGGGTGTAGTAATGGTGGTTTTTGCTGCCACTGCTGGTGCTTCTTCGTGTTTTTTCCTATCAAAACAGATAGGGAAGCCCCTGGTTTTCTCATTATGGCCTGATAAGCTGAGTTTCTTCCAAGCCCAGGTGAGCGTCAGATCTTTTGTGGGTTTTGACTGTCAAGGGGAAGGTATCCCTGTTCTCTCCTGAGGTGGGATGTTAAAATTACTATAATTTTGTAGATGAATATTTTGCAAAGTGGAATGCTTCCTCCGTCAAGTTAGTTTTCATAATCTAAGTAAAATGAGCTCTGTCGCATCATCAAAGTGCTCCTGGAGCAAGTTGACGGGTTTGGGGTGAGTGCTGTTCCCTTAGTGGGAATGTTGAAAATTTGAGATTAATGGTTTGGGAAGTCCAATTATATGTGCAGACTAGTTTGCGAACCTTGTACTGTTACGTATTCAAACATTGACCAATGGTTTGAGGGAGTTGAACAGGTAAACTATGTTTACACTGGATGGTTTGAGAAGCCTTTGCAATTACGCAGTCAACCTTGGAAGTCGGTGGTTTGAGCTTTGAACCAGTCCAACTATGTTCACTGGATAGTTTGAAAACCTCATCCTATTAGGTATTCAAACTATGACTTTTGTGGATGATGTTTGCTTGCAAAATCCATATCCAGTATTGGCATCTTGAAGGCTACTTTTCCTCATTAGCAGTCCTTTTTCTGGACCTGTGCTTTCATGTTCAGGGTATTTGTATCAGTTGCAATCCACCAGCATGATAAGTCCCTTGTGGCACTGGAAAATCTAATTAGCAGACAGCTCTTTTGATGTAAAAATGTGGCATGATGGGCTGTGTGACTTGACTAGCACATAGGTTTATGAGTCCTCGGTTGAGTTGACCATTTGGGTAAACTATGATAATGTTGCTGTGCAAGCTGTGCTTTTATGTGACCTATAAAATGGCCAGTTCCAGGAGTGCTTAAGAAACAGTTGGGTGGATGACTGCTGAGCTGCAACTAGCTGATGAAACTTTAATGACCAATCCCAAATTGCCACATGAACAAAGGAAAATTTTGATGATTGAAATGGCTCAAAGAGTGCATAGGGCACCCACACATGTTTTTGTTGTTGTTTAATCTAATTGCTGATGGGTGTCGCAGCTTGAATCTCCAGTCAGTGAATGATATGGGAATCATTCATCACCTGTGGTACATTCACTTTCCTTCTTAGTGCGAATAAGTTATGTCCATATGTCTTATTTCAGGTTGCTAAGAGAGGAGACAGATTATTGAACTACATGCTCTTCCTTAGAGTCACCCCTACTTTGCCAAATACATTTATCAATATTGCTTCACCAATAGTAGGTGTGCCTTACCATACGTTCTTCCTCGCGACATTTATTGGACTCATCCCAGCAGCTTATGTTACTGTCAGAGTATGATTACTTTCTAATCTTTTTTTCTTTCATTTACGTTCTGCATTCTCCTTGTGTGTTTATTTAAAATCAGAAAAGAGACGGAGGAGAGAAACAGAGTAATGTGTTTTTTTTTTTTTTTTTTGATGACAGAGTAACGTATCTGGAATCATAGATGTTTTGCTGTTTTTTGCAGGCAGGAATTGCTATTGGAGAATTGGGGTCTGTGGGTGATCTATATGATTTCCAGTCACTTGCTACCCTCTTCCTCATCGGCATTGTGACAGTCACCCCTACTCTGATAAGCAAGGGCAGCTCAGAGGTGTGATGGATGCATCTCGGCAATATTCACGTCTCACTGAACCAGTTCTCTATATTAATGGATGTCATTTCTTCAAAACAAAAAAAAAAGAAGAAGAAGAAAAACAAAAAGAAAATCAGGAATTGTACAATTCATTCAGTATTGTAACATCATTATCATGTACATTGTTCAAATATTTCAATGTAAACATGTGTGGACTATGGAGTTTACTTTCGGAGCACATTCATTTTCCTTAAGAGTTCAATCCCTTCCCATCATACATGAATCATGCTCCATTAGTGAGCATATGTTAGGGCTTGTTTGTCTATCGTATCATATTACCTATATCATAGCACATCATTTATCTATTTTAATTTTATTTTCTTTACTCCTCATCATTACCTTTATCATATTACATTATTTTATTCCAATTCAAAAATTTTTTCATCGTTTTATTTCATTTCAAAGATTTTTACACAAAAGCCTTTCCATTTCAAAAGTTGCAACTGATAAAGAACTTGATCTTGTATATGCTTTAAGAGGGTACTGACGAGTCCTAACAGTAAGTGATTGAAGTTTTCAAGCCATTCCCATTAAGGATGTGTTTGGCAATTAATAAAATATGTTAAGTTAAAACATTTCAATCTAAAACATTTTATTCTCCATAACTATCATATTTTTAAATTATTTTTCTATATTTTCCTATGCAACTACCCTATTTTTTAATCATTTTTACACAACTATTCATATAACTAACTTATCTATTTTAACTTTATCATTTTTACTACTCATTATTATTCCTATTATATTACATAATTTGACAACTTTTACTCTTTAAAACTTTTCACCAAAAATTTTATTCATTACCAAACACATCCTAAATCTGAATCCTTGTAATTTCTATGAATGTGCAATACAGGTAGAATTAATGACATTGGCTGCATGATGTAGCCTTTCAATTTTTTTTGCAAAAGCCATGGAGTTTTGGGAAGGTCTAATTCAAGAAGTCTTTACTTATTCAAGACACTGAAAAGCATTTCAATCGTACACTTAGGTTTGCTATTAAAAAAATAAAATTACAATGAGGTTAAGCCTTTAGATTCAGAGAAGTTGTCTTTAAACATTTTGATAAAATTTGATTTTTCATATCATAGAAATGGGTGCGACATGGTTCGGGCATAATCTGAGGCCGGGTCCTTGACCAAAATGAGGGTCCATCTAGGATCTTTCCACGTTGCATCTACTTAAGCCATGATCATCCTCATCTGACACTAAGGCTTTGTTTGAACTTGCGTTTGCTGCTATGACTTGGGGAAGCATTCCCAACAACGAATTTTCATTTTCCTAGTTGAAACTCGTAATTATTCTGAATCGTGCAATGTAGGGAAGCTAAAATTTCTACCTTTCTGTCATTAGTTGAAAAGTTCATTCTTTCATCAGATCTTGGGCAACTATACTGCTAAGCCAAACAAAGCCTTAACGTAGGATTCATATGCATGAGTGACATCTTCCCTACCCATCACAGTGGAAACTTAGGCACCTCACAGCTTGTGGGACCTGTATGAAGCCACCTACACACCATTTGCTTCTAAGGCTACTTCAGTACCAAAGCATCCAATTTCAAATCATAAATAGGCATCTATCTTATCCTTATTTTTAACCGTGTGAGGCTAGCTATTGGTTCATAATTCTCTTTCACCAATTAGGAGGGGACCCACCAACTGTACGGAAATAATGGGTCCCCTCGTAATTGAAAGACATTGAAATGGAGGTGGTGCTAGGTGGCATGTAAACAGCAGGATGGTGGGAGGCAGAGAGCTCTTAGCCAACGCATTAGGTGAGAAATACACAACATGATTGAGAGACCCACCTTCCAAGTCATCCCTATCCCTACCATACATGATACAGGAGAGGCGTCTGAGGTAGGACAGCAGACAAATTGGAGGAGGGATTCTCCTTCATCAAATACTCACCACCTAAGCCTTTCTCATTCATCAATCAATATCATCGCCTCAAATGAAATCCTCAGATGTGGAGCGTAAATGGGTTTTTATTTTGGGGATTTTTCCACATATTCCTCATAATTAAAAAAAATGTTATAATTCATGCCTAGAAAACTTAATTTTGCAAATAACCCTTTGTTTAGACACTTTCTTTGCAAAATACTCTCACAAACGATGTTTTCTCCATCTTGTCAGTCTTTAATGGGAACTCTCTCTTTTAGTCGTTTTTAAACGTCGAAAGGCTCCATGAAATGGGCTCTAGACTATATTTTCATTTCAAGATGTTTGCAGAAAACAAATCTATAATTTTTAAAAAGCTGAATTCTCAAACTTTTGGCATTTAAAAACTACAAAAATGGGTAAGATTGTGTAAAGAAAGTGCCAAACTGCCTATACAAATTAAAGAGAGGCTATTAGTAAAATCAAAATTTTTGGGTAAATCTCAAAATAAAAGACGCAGGGGAAGGTATATGCAAAAAACTCCTATATATATGTTTTTTGCATTGTTTCTCATTCGTGAAATGAAAAGGGCTCATGTCATGAAATTGGATCATCAACATCTTACAAGAGAGTAACATCTTTAGAAATGGAGGTCATCCGCCGGCTTCTACAGCCGTTGAAATTTGGAACAATCCACTAATGACAAAAAATGCTTACCAAATGTTTGAGTACGCCCATTTTGTTGAGTTGAACTGTCTAATTAATTATTTGCTAAGGTACTCTTGAGTTTTCATCATACTATGCATGATAGCTTATCGTTTGATTTTCTTGTAAGTCTATTCTAATTTTAAGATTTCTTCCATCTCTCATGAGTATCTAGAAGTGACTTTTAAGTTAGGAAATTATAGTATTAAAATTTATGCGAATGTAAGAAATCAAATATTCATTACCTTGAGGTAAATAAGAAGTTAAAAATAAGTATAGAAAGAAAATACATACAATAAAAAAAAGACGCTTTTTAAAATTTTTTTTTTTTGCGAAAATAAAAAAAACTGCGATTTTTTTGTTTCTAAGATAATGAGTTATCAAGAGTATTTTAGTTAATTCGTATAGATGTCAATCACGTTTTGGGAAGCTTTGCCGCTAGATGAATTTATAGAAGTGTAAAATTGTGTGATTTTCATGCAAACAAACCTTTTAGATCTGCTCAAGATGTACTGATCATGCATTTTTATTACCGTCTTTTTAAATTTATTATTAGGCGAGTGCACTAGCAAACTGCAAGCCTTCCCGAGTGACAAATGACCGCCGGATCCGGACCTTACGCGAATGCGATTAGCATATTACTGGCTCGCCTGCCTGCGCTATTTTACGTCCGCTTCGCTGCTCCAGCGACGTTTCCTACACGATGCACTGTCATTTCGGAAAATCATCCAACAGATGATATCGGAATACGGGAACTATATATATATATATATATCATTTTAAAAAAATTTAAATATGATATAAAATAAATCATAGACAAATAAATATCTCAAAAAGTTATTATACTTGTAAATGATTTAATTTTGTGGTTGGATTGTTAGCCAAACATACAGTTTTTAGACACGATCAAAGGAGGGAAACCGGAACAAATCACTATGTAAGTGTATTTTGTGGCCCACTTGACGATATCATGCACGCATGCGTGAGTTAGTAGGGATTAGGATAGTCCAGAAGAGTTGTGTAATGATTTTGGGGTTGCCATTTGGTGCGATGCCGGCAATTGACCGGATTCCATAACGGATCCGATTTCAGCTGCAGAAATAAAGCTCCACAGCCTGCATATATCATGCCATACCTCGAAGCCAAGAAATCAGAGCAAGACATACCTGCTTCTGCAATCCCTACTTCAGACCAAAAAAAAAAAAAAAGGTGATTTTCATCCCCTTCCTTCTTTTTAACTTCATTTCTTGAAAGGTGACTTCTTCTTTATCTATTTCTTTAGTTGTACACCACCACAATTCATCCAAATAGCTAAAAAAATTTGCAGCTATCACCTAATCCTATCCATTGAATGATTAATTTCCTGTATGGAGTGGATTATTTTCACACAAAAGACAAGTAATTAAACATGGTCAGCTTGTAAATTTGTACGTCCATGAAGTATGCTGTTAACATATTAATATAAGGTGATTAGAATTTATTAACTAAATAGATTCTAATAAAATTATGGATTAGGTACTGTGTGTGCATATATATGAATAACTAAAATCGTGAGATTTTTTAAATTTTCCTTCAAGGCATTATCTATATATTGTTCTTGGTGGTTTGGAGATGAGGAAGAGTGAAATTGGGGCGCGTATATATGCAACGTGCCACCCCAGATGATTGGGATGGTCCACCTGAGACACTAAATAGAATAACTTTAAGGGGATGATCCTGACCATCGAAGAGTGATTATTTATTTATTTATTTTAAGAAAAGAAAATCATAGCTGTTCAAAACCTTCTTCGTTTGTTCCCATTCCCTCCAAATATATAGAAATGGAAGAGAAGGAAGAAATCAGAAAAAAAGTTCCAACAGAGCAGATGGTCAAGAACAAGCAAGGTGGGGGAACAGAAGAAGAAAATTCCAAACGGGCCAAGCAAGACCCACCTGCCGAAGTTTCAGTTGCAGCATTAGAAGCTGATGATGGGAATGGAGGGGGAGAAAACGAGACGAAGCCGAGAAGAAAGCAACAGCAGGAGCAGCAGAAGAAGATGACGAAAGTGTTGGTGGCGGGTTCGAAGCAGAGCCAGGTGCAGAAGGGGAAGCACACGGTTCCTCAGCCTTTCTGTTTGGCCACTGAGAAAAGAATGAGTAAAGACAGACGTGGAGGTGGAACTCAGGAATCTGCTACAAGCTCCAACATTAATCCCAAGTGAGTTTTAATTTCGAAGTTTTGAAATTTGTAATATAATAAGGTTTGTTTTGCAAAATGCTAAACATTAGCACAGTCCCAAAACGCGGTTTTGCATAGTTGCAGGAGGGTCTCTTCTGCTAGAAACTTAAATTAATTAGAATTCAATGGACCCATTTTTATTTGGACCGTCCAACTCGTAGGCCAGTGATTAGCATCAATTGAAGAGAGTTGATGAAAGAGATCTCGATTGAGCCCTACGTTTGGGTTATCTCGATTGCAAGATCATGTACATTAACGTAGCTTTTTATTTATTTATTTATTTTTGTTTATTGATCGACAGGGTTGAAAAAACCACTGGCACTGATCAGCGGTCTGCTCCATCTCGACCCACCCTCAAATCCAACAACCCAACTGATCAGAAGGTAATTAAGTAAATACCAATATTCAGGTCATCTAGATCCTTATTTTCAACTGGATCGGAAACCCACATTTTTGCATATCATTCCTAATTAATTTCTCTCATGGTCGACATGGATACCATTGTTGAGGCTTTATTTGACTACGTATGGTGCTGTTTGTTCATTTCCTTGCTAATACGTACAGTCAGGCCAGAAAACAAAGGACAAAGTTGAAACTACGGGCGCAGAAGCCAAAAGACCACGTCCAGCTGAAAAGGTTTTGCAATCCCGTTTCCCTACCACTTCTTGCACAATTCACACGTTAGATGAGCATGAGATGGAATGAGATATTATATTTCCTGATGCACTTTTATCTATTCTCTGTATATTTTTATCTATTGCCAATATACCTGTTAAAAAAATTAATTATTCACGTAAATGAAATTATGGGTACCTTTTAGAAGTAAGCGGAAGCCATTACTGTGTCTCGAACTCTTTCGCCCCGATCGAGAATGAAATCACAAGAAATCTAAACTCTTTCCATAACCTAAGAAAGTTACGCCATATAAGGAATAATTTGTAGGGTGTGTTTGAAAATGGATAAAACTTTTAATGAAAAGTTATAAAGAGTAGACGTTGTCAAATAATGTGATATGATAGAAGTAATGATAAAGAGTAAATAAGATAAAGTTGAAATATATATGTTAGTTGTGTAGGTAGTTGTGTAGGAATGATTGAAAAATAAGATAATTGTATAAAAAATGTAAAAAATGATTAAAAAATAGGATAATTTCATAGAGCGAAAAGTTTTAAATTGAAAAGTTTTAACTTTGACAATTTTACTCATTAACGAACACACTTTTGGACAAAAACCCTGTCCCTTTTGTGTGACAAAATAATATATTTAAAGAGCATAAGACAGCGGCTTTAAAAACTATCACACAATCGGTTTTTGCAACTGCATATGTGTGTTATTCTAACATTTCCCAAAAGTATTCCTTAGACAGTGTAAGGTTCTTAGGTTATGGGAAGAGTTTGGATTTCTTGTGTTTTCATTTTTGATTGGTGTGAAAAGTTTGAGATGCAGAAATGGCTTTTGCCTGCTTCTTAAAGGTACCTATAATTTCATTTGCATAATTAATTAATTTTTTTAACATCCAAAAAATCCGTCCCATCTGTCGGACAAAATAAGGTATTTAAAAAGTGTAAGATGACAGTTTCTAAAACTGCCACAGCATGGGTTTCTGCAACTACATATGTGCGTTATTTTAGGATTCCGTGCACTCCGCCGTTTTGACTTTTTTTTTTTTTTTATATTAGTGTTAATCTAAGTGTATTTAAAGTGTGTGTTAATTTTTATCATTTTTGTAGTATTTTAGATATTTATTTTTTATTTTTGAAAATAGTAGCATTTTAGGTAATTTAAAATTAAGAAATTAAAAAAAAACAAAAAAAAGGGTAATTTAACAACGCCTTTACCTGTTTTTCCATGCCAAATTCTTATACCATTTTATTTCTGAACTACTCAAAAAGAACGCTTTTTAGTAGATTTTCTAGTGAAGTTTTGAGTTTTTTTTTAAAATATGAACGAGAACCTATAATTTTGCACAATTGGAAGTTGACCTCGTAGTTTGCTTCTTTGTAAATTAGAACATATAGGTTTGCATTCTGTATAAAGTTGACTCTTGTGTTAACGGTCAATTAAGGCAAGGTTCATTTTGCAAAATTCAAACTGACAGGGTTTTAAATTGGCCTTTGACTACAGGCGGGCAAAAGCATTGAACGAGAAGCGGAGACAAGGACCATGAGAAAGAGTTCCACATTCAAGGCAACACCATTGCCGAGCTTTTATCATAAGAGAACTCCTCCTTCATTGCCAGAACTGAAGAAGGTATCCATGTAAATTAAGAGTCCCCATCAACCTGCATATGGTAGCACTGATTTTCTAACTTTTTTCTTCCCAGTTTCCTTCCACACGACCGAAATCTCCCCACCCACACCGAAGAAGCAGGTCAATATCCGAGCCACTGAACAGAGAAGAGATGATTAAACAGAGCAAGGCTGCCCTACCAGAAGGAACAAACACCAAAATAGAACAAAGTAGGCGCAAATCGACGTCAGAGACTCCGACGGGACATGG
The DNA here is from genome assembly GCA_035584095.1 of Annona squamosa. NCBI lineage: Eukaryota > Viridiplantae > Streptophyta > Magnoliopsida > Magnoliales > Annonaceae > Annona > Annona squamosa. Next base: position 2,360,745 of record JAXCLR010000073.1, read on the forward strand.
TAAAACAGGGCAAATCAACCGGATCCAGCCAGTTCTGGAGAATGGGGGTGCTAAAACAGATGTACTTAGCAGGAGCAAGTCAGCATCAGAATCAATAGCTCCCAAAACAGAAGCACCATCATCTAACAGAAGCAGCTATAAGGCTCCTAATGGTGTTTCTGCGTCTTCAGAGCCCAGGAATGCTAGAACTGCAATGACTAGTGGTACTAAAAGCTCGACCACGAGGTCGATTAGCACCACTGCAAAAGAAGCAATAAACAAGCTCCTGAGGGGGTCTTGGAAGGCCCCCAAAACCGAATCTGAATCCTCGGCAAAGAGCCGGAAACCATGCGGCGGCAACAGTGTGTTGGAGAAGGGAGTAGCTGCTGCCAATGAGGGGAAGGGTGTGTTGGTTGCCTGAGGATTGATCTCCAATGATGCTTTTGTGTAGTTTTTTCTACCAGGGGATTTGCTTTGTGGTACAATGGGATTGTTATGTTAGTAGATTGTGGTGGGAATCTGTGTGTCGAACTCAAAGTTGCTTTGCTAGTTTGTGGCATAATATTGGGATATTGGGATTGTATGGCATAAACCACGGCAGCATCGTGTTAAGTTCAAGTTGCTGGTTAAAATTTGTAGTTGGATCATTCAAAGCATTGATTTTCGGAAATGGGTACGCAATTTTGCTTTCGCTTGCATAGAAATAAGAATGCCAGGCCAGCCATTCTCTTTCACAAAACTTGAGAAAAAACAGAGAAACATATGAAAAGAAACCGAAAAGAAGATTAGGTCTTCTTTCTTTCTAATGTTTCGCAAGCAAAAGAAATTTTGCATTACTCTTAGGAAGGACGTCACTTCATTATCCCCGATTTTCTTTTTTTGAGGTGGTTGATTGTACATGACTTTCTATAGGTCTGACTATAATTCAAAGAATACTTTTCATGACGATGTAATGGGATGAATATGACATGAGAAGGTTAGATAAATAAAGTGTATTGTGTATTAAAATATAATTAAATCATTTTTGGAAAATTATATATTTTTTTACTTTTTCTCTTGTACTTGTTGTTATCTTTATTTTTAATTATTGCTTTTATTATATTACCTTATTAAAGTATTTATTTCGAAAACTTCAACTTTTTCCTTTTACCAAATGCACTTATTGTGTATTGAAAATAAAAAATTTAAGAAAAAAGAACGATAGTTCATTCTCATCTTATCCCTTTTCTACTTATGTTTTTTCACTCGGATTGAATGGAGCTCAAGATTATGAGAACTTGGGTTAATTTTAAATATGATCATGACTTGCACTCATGTTTAATTATTTATAGATATAACCAAGCATTTATAAAAGGGCAACATATTTTATCTTTAGTTTCGAGTATAACAGTACTATTAAATTAAAAGTGATATGAAGTACAAAATTAGCTTTGGTAAAATAAAAAGAAGTTGCTCCAATTAGACATTATAAACAATTCAACAAGAGGCCTGATCTTTTACGACCGGTCGCAAATCCGGTGATTTGCGACCGGTCAAAAAATATATTTTTTTTTATTTTTTTTGAAAAATAATTTTATAAACATGTTAATCTAGTTATATTTAATCTATAAACCAAATTTTAC
>JAXCLR010000073.1:2362445-2377476 GCA_035584095.1 Annona squamosa
AAAATTAAAAAAAAATATTTTTTGACCGGTCGCAAATCACCGGATTTGCGACCGGTCGTAAAAGATCAGTCGGCATTCAACAAAGTGATATAAAAATAAAAGGGAACTCAACTGCACCCCTGCATATACGTTGCCCTTTTAAAAGAAATGGTTAGGGCAACTTTGTTATTCTTAAGAAATTTTCAAAAATAAAAAATAAATATTTAAAATACTTCAAAAATTGTAAAAATTGATACATATGTTAAATACACTTGAGCTAATAATTTTATGAAAAAATTTTCGAAAAAATAAAAAAATATATGTCTATGCTCCCGAGGGCATGCAACACTGCATTCCGATATGTGAGTGGCCTCGACCTCTTGGTTGATGGAGGATATAGTGTTACAAACCCGTCCCTGCCAATGGTTCTAAACAAGTTGCAGCCTTTATGCATATATTTGTAAGGAACAGCCCCCTTTTGTGCCTCTACATGAAAAATAGTATTATGATGGGCATAAGAATAAAATGGATTCAAGCAAAATAACTCGTGCTGATCACAGTAAATATATATATATATAAATATATATGTCTGTACATGCTGTCATTATATACTTTTTTAGTCATATTTCTTTGACATGGATTAGTACTTATGCAGCATGATATCATATTTTAATACTTGAAAAAATTAATTAACTGAAAGGAAAAAAAAATTTCATACGAGATCATGTATTTGCAGTCAAATAAACGAAAATTTGACGTGTTTATAAAAAAAATATCAAAATAAAAGTGAAAACCTCTCATCAGAAAAAAAGATAAACAATATTGCAATATGATAAGGATAATAATTATAAGTGAAGTGTATAAATTTCAAATAAATAAAATAATCATATGAAAAAATATTAAAAAGAAACTTGATATATGGTAGAGATAAAAATAAAAAGTAAGACAAGTAGGTATCTATATCAAAAGTGCCGAAAGAGAAGTGCGAAAATGTTTTTCCTCTTTTACATGTAGCCACCTTTAATATTATTCGTAGCTAACTTAGTATTATATATCATTAAAACAAATGATCTTATATATATATATATCACGATCACAAGTTTACAACTCACGAAAAATATGAATTTTATTGCTAAATTTCATTTTTTGAATTCAGAAAAAGATTGCACAATCAATTTCTAAATATAATATTCGAAATTCACTACATTCAAACATTAAATAACTTAAGAATAAGGTGCAGTGAGACTTGTCACCTCACAAAGACTTCGCATCTACCAGAGAAATAAATTCCAAAACCAGTTCAATTTGGTTTGCGTTATAATGGTAATTATTGCCCTTAGAAAAATAGTTCTGAAAATTTATTCCATAGCAAACTTAGCAATATTATGCATTATTTATAATATAATATGACATGAGATCATTTATTGAGTTGTTCATGTCTTTTAATAATACATTACTTTTTTATTTTTAATTTATAGCTTTTTATATTTATCCCCAATTTTCTTATTTTGAAGACATTAGTCCTTCCATGATCTACGGGATACATGACCTATGAAAAGTTAGGAGCATGTTTGATAATGGATAAAAGTTTTCAAACTAAATTTTTTTGAGTGTTTGATAAACAAAAAAAATCTTTTCATCTAAATTTTTTTAATATTTACAACAATCATATTTCTAATTATTTTTTTATATCTTCCTATGTAATTATATTACTTTTCAATCATTTCTATATAACTATCCGTACAACTAACCTATCTATTTTAACTTTATTTTCTTTACTCATTATTATTCCTATTATATCACATTGTTTTTCACTGATTCAAAAATTTTGAATAAAATATTTTTTATCAAAAGTTTTACCACTTCCCAACCACATCCAAATTAAAATTTTTTAATAAAAAAACTTTTCACACTTCACAATTATTCTAATATTTAATCATTTCTTTACATCTTCTTGTATAACTATTTTACTTTTTAATCGCTACACAATCACCTATACAATTAATATATCTATTTAAATTTATTCTTTTTATTCATTATTATTACCTCTATCACATTATATCATTTTCTCTTATTTAAAAAAAAACTAGAACACTGCTATTGTAAGTCTAAAACGCTAATTGGATGTTTTAGTGGTTCCATCGCTTCAGCTAACCAATTCCAGTTAGAAATATGCATGGTTCTCTAAAATTATCCAAGACATTTTGTAAGTAGACCTACTTACCTCTTTGGATTACTATATATATATGTATGTATGTAAATGAATGATTATGTTGGACTAAGCAAATGTTCCGCTTAGTGCACATAAAAAAACCCATTTAAAAATAATTTTTTACTTTTTTCTCCATAAACTTGTTTATCTAAGTGTATTTAATATATAATTTATGTTTTACCATTTTTGGATATGCGTATATATTTTTTAAAGATTTTTAAACATAGGAATATTTTCAATACATATATACAAATAGATATTAAAATCTTAAAAATATATATATACAAAAATGGTAAAACTTGATTTTTATGTTAAATACACTTAGATAAACAAGTGTGTGAAGAAAAAATAAAAAATATTTTTAAATGAGTATTTTGAGGTAGGCTAAAGAACATTTACTTAGCTTGAGTTAATAGGATTACTTAATATTCAGGAGCAGTGCAACTATACTCTAGCAACGTTGCAGTTGCACTAGAATGGGCCCCATGTGACCAAAAAATTATAATATACTTCACTTATTATATTTATAATCATGCATTTTATTACCATACCAAATTTTATCCCAATTGAGTATGTATATGGACCCCATTTGAAAATAATATAAATTCAACATAATAAAATAGTTTAATATAAATAACAATTTTAAAGTAGTTTTTTCAACATGTAAACCATGTTCTATAAAATTTATATATAGATAAACGATTGTATAAAGTTTCATTGCATTCTAATATGTGTAGGGCCCATTTTTAGGTCGGGATCTCTCTCTCTCTCTCTATATATATGTATACATATATACAATCCCACTTCTATGTAACCGAGTTACATGGTATATAAAAGTAGACTCATGTAATCCCTTCAAAATCTAAGATTTTGATCTTTGATGACAAATAGAATTTGTTCATTATATTTAACATAATTTGTTTACTTAGGAGACCAAGTTTCATCCCGATCAACTGTGTTTATGGGCCACATTTGTTTAAAAAAATATATTCATGTGTAAATTATGAAAAATACTGAGATCTATTTACACATGTATAAAAATGTAATAATACTTTATAGAATCATTTATTTACATAGAAATGATATTTTGGATGGTTTAGATGCCGAAAAATACAACTATAAAATTGACATTTTAACATTTTTCATAATTTACATATGAATATACATTTTCTTTGTATTTAGAATAATATATTCTATTACTATATCAATTTTTATCCCAATCATATATCTGTATATGCCCCATTTGAAAATGGTATAAATTCAACGTAATAAAATAATTTGATATATATAACAACTTTGAAGTGGTTTTTTCAATGTATAAACCATTTGCTGTAAAATTTATAAATAGATAAATGATTATATAAATTTTTATTGCATTCTAATATGTGTGGGGCCCAAAAATGGGCAAATGTACCGCTATTACAGTGTGGTGGTGTTGAAATGGGGCCTATATGATGATAAAATTATAATCTATTCTACCTATTTTATTTAGAATAATATATTCTATTACCACATCAATTTTCATCCTAATCAAATATGTGTATAGACCCCATCTAAAAATAATATAAATTCAATATAAAACAGTTTGATTTAAATAACAACTTTAAAGTGATTTTTTTCAATACATAAACCATTTTCTATAAAATTTATATATAAGTAAATGATCATATCAAATTTCATTGCATTCTAATATGTATGGGGCCTAAAAATGGGCAAATGTACTGCAGTAGCGTTGCATTAAAAGAGCACGAGCTATTTAGGTACAGTGCTACTGCACCAGAACAATGGTAAATTTGCCCTTTTTAGGCCCATACAGCAATGAAACTTTATACAATTATTTATATGTATATAAATTTTATAGTAAATGGTTTATATGTTTAAAGTTATTGTACATCGAACTATTTTATTACGTTGAATTTGTATCATTTTTAGATATCGTCCATATACATATCTGATTGGAGAAAATTGATATGATAATAAAATATATTATTCTAAATATAATGAGTGGAGTAGATTATAATATGATCATCATGCGGAGCTCATTTGAACATGACACTACACTTGAATACTCCTCATATATATATATGTACTTGTTAGCCCAGACTAAGCAAATGTCTTACTTAAAAATCTATTTATAATAACTTTTTTATATTTTTTCTTCATACACTTGTTTATCTAAGTGTATTTAACATATAAACTATGTTTACCATTTTTGGACATGTGTATATATATATTTAGATATTTAAAGAGATTGATATTTTAAATATATATAAGCATAGATATTTAAAAATCTTTAAAAAATATATAAATATTGTCAAAAATAATAAAATTTGGTTTATATATTAAATACACTTAGATAAGTAAGTGTATAAAGAAAAAATAAAAAATTTGTTGTAAATGAGTTTTTGAAGTGGACTAAGTAAGACATTTGCTTAGCTCGGACTAAGAGGATCATTTCTATATATATAAACACCATATAAAATACAGCACAACTTGACAAACATGGGCATTTTGGTTGATTCGTTTGGTCTATTTTGCAAGGAAAAATAGAAGACTCTAACTACATCTTCACAATGTGTGAACTGACTCTGGCGATCTATAGGAGGGCTGCAAGAATCATCGCGCCATGGGTCACAATTCAAGATATTTTAAGGACTCTCTCCCAAACCAACAAGAGTGAAGATCTTGCACTTTTCATCCTTTGTTGTCGGTGAGTCTAGTACACAAGAAATATGTTTAGAGAGGAAGGTGTTCAACCGGTGTTTTCTTATATTCTCGAATGGTGTGTGGATTTTCTTAATTAGCATAGGGGGAAAATTCCTTATTGTTGCTGGTATGCTTGATAAGCCGTTAGTACCAAGATGGACCAAACTTCCTGAAGGAGTTTTCAAGATGAATGCGGATAACCGAAAATATATTGATAAACAGTACATGGGGTTTGCAGCCATCATTCATGATTCTCAGGACTTCTTCATTGCAACAGAAGGTTGGAGACAGAGTAGTGTAATAGAGCCTTTGCTCATGGAGGCCACTGCTTTTCTTTTGGGAGTCAAATGGGCATTACAGCTCAATTTGAAGCACCTACAAATAGAATCTAATTCACTTCTTTTTAACAATTTTCTAACGAATGATTGCCCTGTCCTCTCCCAGGTAGGAAATGTTATTGGAAAGATCAAATCTCTTCTCTCTTCCACTTACAATATTTTATTTCATAATGTTTTACGGTAAGGAAATTCTGTCGCGCATGTTTTAACAGATTTTGTTTTTTCATTTTTTTGATAAATCATGTATGGTGGCGTAATCCACCACAAATTATAGTGGAAAAAATATGTACAGATAATTTTTTGGCAATGCAATACTTGGATCTCTCCATCCCTCCCTCTTACATGATCAAAAGGAGCTATGCCAGAGTCCTTACTTTCATGAAAAAAAAAAAAAACTTATTTGAATGAAGTGGGACGGCAAACGGCCCATAATTGCGTTTGGAGAAGCAGGTTTACGAGGTGGTAGGGCCTAACGGTCACCCATAGTACCTTCACCACGTTTGCAGAAATTTAACTGGCAGCTTCGCATAAATCTAAAATAATAAGGACATGTTTCAAAGCATTTAAGTTGCTTAAATGAGATGTTAATCGAATAAAATTTTTCATTCTTAAGATAACTTTTTTTAAATTTTAGATACAATTTTATATGTTCAATACCATTTTTTTTATTCTCAATCCATATGATTACGCCCAAATCCTACCGAACATACCCCAATCTAGTCTATTATTCTTTAGGATATATGAAATGCCCCTAAAATTTTAAAAATGACCAGCTGCCTGAGATAACGCAAGGCGGAACAGACTTTCAGATAGACATAGAATTCCGTAATAAACAGTTTCAAAATGTCTCGTCCGAACAGCGTCAAAATTGTGCTTAACGCCTTTAGACTCTGTGGCCAAAGATTTTGGGAATTGATGATCCATGCGGTCCACGTGAGTTGATACTTTACTCCCATCAAAATCTACGAAGACTTTTTTGGTTGGGTAATACTCTATACGCGTGTTACAGGGGGCAGATACTTTTTATTTTTTCGCCCTTTGAAATGGACAGTTCCGCTCCTAGCTACCATAAATGAAACCAATAATCCATGGCTACTCTCCAACTCCTCACCCAAATTGCAGTCTTCCCAGAATCCTCTACGTAATTCTGTCTGAAGATGAGTTCCCCAAATCCTATTTCTGTCGGCAAAAGGTGAAGCAATCCCTCCATCGATTTCCTTTTTCACTGCCGTACCCGTATTGCGTAGTAGAGTTGATTAAGGGCCCTGAATCAGTATAAAACAGAGCTCCTGCTGCACAACTCTTTTGTAATTTTTCTCACAGTTACAAATATAAAAAAGCTTAATTATATGTTTAAATAGTCTAATTAACCACGTTTCCGATGATGCAGACTAGAAGGGAAGGTGGCCATCATCACCGGCGGTGCGAATGGGATCGGAGAGGCCACTGCCCGCCTCTTCTTCGCTCACGGGGCCACCGTCGTGATCGGCGACGTCCAAGACGAACTGGGCGAAGCCATCTGCCACCAGCTTCATCATCCCAACATGTCCTATTCCCACTGTGACGTCACCAACGAAGATGACGTCCGCAATCTCGTGGACTGTGCCATCCAAAAGCGCGGAAAGATGGACATCATGTTCAACAACGCCGGCGTGGCCGACCAATCGAAGACGAGCGTACTCGCCATCGAGAAGGCATCGACGGAGAGAGTGCTGGCGGTGAACTTGGTGGGAGCTATGCTGGGAGCGAAGCATGCTGCGAGGGTGATGGTGCCAGCCAAGAAAGGCTGTATCCTCTTCACAGCAAGCACCGTCGCATCAACTGCCATGTTCAAAGAGCATGCATACGCAGCATCCAAGGCAGGGTTGGTGGGTTTGACCAAGAACCTTGCAGCAGAGCTGGGGGAGTACGGAATTCGGGTGAATTGCATTTCTCCCTACGGCATAGCGACTAATCTTTCCCAAGGTGCGGTAAGGGACTCTAGTAAGCAAGTGTTTGAGAAGGTAATGGATGATGCAGCAAATCTCAAGGGCGTCACGCTCAAAGCCGATGATGTGGCTTATGCAGCTCTGTTTCTTGCTAGTGACGAGTCCAGATATGTGAGTGGTCTCGACCTATTGGTTGATGGAGGATATAGTGTTACAAACCCATCCCTCGGAATGGTCCTAAACAAGCTGCACCTTTGATGTATGTGTGTTTAAGGGCTGCACAGCCCTTTTTGTGCCTCTATTATCACATGCTTATGTTAAAAAACATGATTATAATGGGCACAAGAATAAAATTGATTCAATCAGAAGTAATTCACGTTTGTTAATTATACAACACCGTATCATAAATGCATGGTAAAAAAAAAAGTGCATGAAATGCAAGTCAGCATGTGGGTGTTGGGGCCGGGTTTGTTTGTCAATGCATACCTGCACTTCTGAAGTACTCTCTCTGAAATCCCACGTGGTCGTCATTCATGTCTCTTTCCTGTTCCTCTCTCGATAATTGCTTGGATGGATCAGGTATCCAATCGGGTGGTTGCTATTTTGAGTTTGGTTGGCGGATGAAATAGAAAATGAAAATGGACGCAGTTTGCCGTTTAACCCCAACTCTTTGCGCTTTTGAGATCTTCACGCATAACTTTCAGTGCCAGCATTCTCAAGAGCCAGTTGCAAAAACATACGCATATATCATGCAATTGTCTCTTCTAATTTGTTAATATTTAAATATTAACACTGCAAAAAAATTAAGATAAACTTTTAAAACCTTCTTAATACTTAAACTCTTATCCCTTCAAATATAAGCTAACATTTTAACCATATATACGAACTACACATTTTATTATCATAATGTAATATCCATACTTTTGTGTCCAACTCAAAATATTAATGGCCCATATAAATTAGTTAAATCTTCAGTAGTTAATTTATCAACCATGAATTATATACTTGAATCTTCGACTAGTCAATTTTGGTTTAATTTGGATTAACATCAAGAGGCGGTGAACCGTTAGAATTGACAGAGAGCATGATCACATGCCATAGCCTAACGACGGAGTTAATTGATAATATATAGACTTGCAGATGGCGTTAAATACAATAGTCTGCTATCCACTGGTTTTTGTTGATTATAATAGCAATATCATTTCAAAAATTTTTTGTCAGAGTTGGACAGTGCGTCGAAGAGCATCTTGGAAGACGAAAAAGCCTATATTTTTGCAGATGTTCTTCGAAACTTATTTTCTCTGGAAACAAAAATTGGTTGCTAAGAGGAAAAATAAGATGCAATGATGGTAACAACATTTGTTTCCATTTTTAGTGCTGAAAATAAAATTTCTTTTAAGCATAGACCATCCACTCTGCAGAACTTTAATACGGAAACTCCAGGTAGAGAATAGGTATATGAATATGATCTAGACAGTTTTTTTTGGTTGGGCCATACTCTCCATCCACCTTTTTCATGGCATTATCGAACAACGTAAGAAATTAAATATCTTTAATTTTTTGGGTCCTTCGAAATGGACGGCTGAACTCCTAGTTAGGTACCATAAATATGGCTTCTCTCCAACTTCTAAGCCAAACTGCAAATTCCCAATCATATCCTCTAACAAAAAAAATCGATCGGCCTGGAGATGAGTTCCCCAGCTCCTCTTCCTGTCACAAAAAGGTGGAGACGTCCCTTCCTTATTTCCGTTTTCACTGCCATTTAGTCATCGAGTTTGATTAAGGGCTTGTTTGGCTTCGGGGTACATAGAAATTAGCAAAGCTCTCTTTTTGCATTGCTCTTTTCCAGCATTAAAATTTCTGTAAGACGGCACCATGACATAGACCCTGAACCCCAAATGAAGGTTATGACACTATCAATCCATCCACGTTTCATCCAATTCTCACATTGAAATCACGTTTCTGCTTATGTGCTGTCTGCAGGCTAGAAGGGAAGGTGGCCATCATCACTGGCGGCGCAGGTGGGATCGGAGAGGCCACAGCTCGCCTCTTCTTGGCCCACGGCGCCAAAGTCGTGATCGCGGACGTCCAAGACGAACTCGGCCAGGCCATCTGCAAACAACTTGATTATGATCATGACCACATCTCATACTTCCACTGCGACGTGACTGACGAAGATGAGGTGCGCAGTCTCATTGATTTCGCCATCCAAAAACATGGGAAGCTAGACATAATGTACAACAATGCTGGAATAATAGACCCCAAGTCCACAAGCATCCAAACCATCGAGAAATCCTCGATCGAGAGGGTGGTGAATGTGAACTTGGTGGGAGCGATGCTGGGGGCGAAGCACGCAGCGAGACCGATGGTGCAAGCCCACAAGGGCTGCATCCTTTTCACAGCAAGTGTTGTTGCATCATCTGCGATTTGGCCCGACCATTCCTACTGTGTTTCCAAGTGGGGAGTTGTAGGGCTGACAAAGAACATGGCAGCGGAGCTGGGGCAGTTTGGAATTCGGGTGAATTGCATATCACCCTATGCTTTGGCAACAAAAATTGTGCATGGGATTGTCCCAGATTCCGACAACCCACAAGTGTTTGAGAAGCGGGTCAGTGACGCGGCTAATCTCAAGGGTGTGACATTAAAAGCGGATGATGTTGCTCAAGCAGCGCTTTTTCTGGCTAGCGATGAGTCGAGATATGCCAGCGGTCTCAACCTGGTGATTGATGGAGGATTCAGTGTTACGAACCCATCACTGGCGATAGCCCTCACCAAGCAGCTCTGATGCACATGAGTACATTAATATTATACATCTGCTATCATATCTAATTAATGCTTAATGCTTTTGTGCGTGAGTGTACGTGTGCTTATTTTCTTCCTTGATTCTGGATCTCTGCATTAATTAGCATCTTTATCTTGTTCTGTTGCTACATTTTTTTTGTTGCTACATTTGGGTTGCAAAGCAAATTTCAGGCTTGAGCAGCACTGAAATGCATTGACTCAATTTAGGTTGTGTTCGGTTAAAGGTAAAACTTCTGATAAAAAGTTTTGAAGGTAGAAGTTATCAAATTGATAGAAAATGATGTGATATGATAGGGGTAATGATGAAAAGTAAAGAGAATAAAGTTAAAATAGATACGTTAGTCGTATGGGTAGTCGTGTAGAAATGATTGAAAAGTAAGATAGTTTGTATAGAAAAATGTGAAAAAATAATTAAAAAATATAGTAGTTACGGACAATAAAAAATTTTGGATTGAAAAGTATTAGTTGACATATTTTGGCCAAAAACAAACACACCTTTAGATGTAACCTAACCCGCGCACCTGTAGGTGCCGCGAGGATACCATTTCCAATATAATTTATTTAAGAGCCTGGCTGGAAAACTGCTCAACAACGTTTGAATCTCTGAGGTAATTAAAAATAGGAAAGGATCAAGTGGTGCATATATCGCCACAGTCATGGAAGACATTGGTTATATAGGCCCTAATTGATGCTCAAATCAAAATTTAATCAAAATATTACTGTAACAGCCATCGTAAGCCCCTTTTGTTGAAAAACACAGTGGAATTTAGTAGGGAGATGGTAGATCACAATTATGGATAACCGTTTTTCGGTGCTGTTAATATAAAATAAGGAAGAAGATAGTTGGTTGTGGGTCGTTTAAGGCAAAAGAAATCGCACAGAGAGGAGGCAGAGATGAACGAAGGAGGAGGGGGATTAAAGGTACATTACTTAAATTGTTTTACAATTAATCACATTAATTTTACAATATATGCAACTTTTTCTTTAGATCTAAGCTATTTATAATATTTCTAGCATGATTATCAAGTATTAGGAGTGTTATTAAAAATATTGGTGTGGTAATTTTCTTAATTTCAGAAAATGGCAGCAAATAATGACTGAAAATGCCTTAACACTAAAAAAAAATATTTCTGAAAATAATTAGAGGATGGTGACTGTACAATAGTAAGATATTATATGTTTAGCTTGCCCACAAAATTTTAGCTTGATTAGAGTTATGGATTTTCAAATATAGTAATTTTTATGAAGATTTGGAGAGGTGATTATGTATTTCAAAAGTAAAACACAAAATATTTTATATAAAAATGCAGATATAAAAATACTAATATGATCCATTAAAAATATTTTTTGAGAGATTTTACATTGCATCTGATGTGTGATTTCAGATAAAAATTAGTTTAGATAACTATTTGAAAAGAGATTTAATTTTAACCCTTTATTAAGCATGTTATGTTAAATCCGATGATAGAAGTATTTTGAGAAATGGACCGTCCAAATTAAAGAAAATAATTTTAGAAGATTACTCGTAAAATTTTATATCAAACAAACGTTTATAGTGAGAGATCCAAAATATTTTATTCGAAGAATATGGACCGTTGAAATTAAAAAAAAAATCTACTAAGCTTCTAATGCCTATTCATAGAGCTGTGTGAGGAGGCAACATAGTTTTTATTTCAGTAGACAAATAGGAATATAATGCTAAATTAAAGCCACTGTCAACACAAGAAAAAAGTTAAACTAGCAAAGCAAAGGACAAAAAAGTTTAGAGTTACTAAAAGTCTTTTTTAATACTTACTTCTATTGACAATGGTACCAAGTATGTATAAGGACTTAATGAGGAGTAAATTTGATATGTATTAGTTAAAATTTATATGGTTTTGCACTTTAATATCTATTTCCATCTTGAGATATTTTATTTATTATGTTATTTTTAGCATCGGCCTGCTTCATGGCATCTCGCGAGTGGGGTATTACAATTACATTTAAAATCTCTTCTTGTTTAACTATGGAGTGAAGTTTAATCGAAATTAAATATGTGCATGATCAGCAGTTTATAAAAGTATAAAATTAACGTAATAAAATTGTTGAATATATAAATTGATATTAAAATTGTTAATTCAATAATTAAATGGTCTAAATGATTGTATAAATTATTATAACATTCCTATATTATTGAATCTAAAGAAGGCAAATAGGCTCACCGAAGATTCCTAGTAAGTTGAATTAATTATGGTAATATGGTAAAACAGATTATGTTAAACAACATCAACTATTCAATTTAGAATTCGTTATCAAGGTGAACTTCATTTGATCGATTTTCATCACGCGAGATCATTTCCTTATAAAAATATGTTCACGGGTTACATAAAATGTATGGCGTGTATACTACTTAAATATGTACGGGCAGCATGGTTGTAAAAAATGAATTTCGTGAAACTCATCTAGCTTTTTCAAAAATAAAATTAGCTATGCTAAGCTAATAAAACACTTATATAATGAAGAAGTTTCCAAGATAACTCGGTGAAATATAACTTTAAGTGGTTTATGATCTTGTTAGGCTAACATAAGGTTGTTAGTCCTAGTTAAAAGTTGCGTTTTTTTGTTTTTTGTTTTTTTACTTTTGTTGATATATTTCCGTGTTTGACTTGAAATTTTATAATTTTTGAATATCTATATATAATTTTTAATTTTTAAAACTAATATTTTAGGGGTATTAAGTCGTTTTCACCCCCAAAAATGTCAATTTTGAAATAATTATTTTTCGTAAGAGCTTTAAATTAAAAAAAAAAGTATTTAGTTCATATTTGCATAAGCTTCTGTTTGTTTTATCTAACAAGATCATAACAAGTTTTGTAAATATAATTACTAAATTGCTAGTTTCTGGGAAGTTTTGGAAACATTTTTATGCAAGGTTGTTTTTTTGACAAATTTTTATACATGCTTTTGAATTACCATGTAAAGCGTATTTAGTGAATTAAGGACCGTTAGTTTTGAGTTAAGTTTCAACGAGGCTTATGCTCTTATTCAAACCTCGCAAAGGTGAATTGAAAGAGGTGTTCGAATAAAACTAACTTTTAAATATCATTTTTTTTCTTTTTTAAAGGGGGAATTATTGTGTAAAAGCTCAATTGTTGAAGGTTGAAATTACTGCTGGGGGAAGAAGCATCTAGCAAATTTCTCGTCAGCAGAAGTTATTCACGAAGACTACCCCAAATGAGCCCCAAGCCAAACATAGCGCGCCTGCTCATGGTCAATTTAAACCACATCTCTCTTTCATTACCGGCGATTTGTAAATACACCTATTTTTTTTAGTTTTTTTTGGAAGCAAGTAAATACACCTACTTAGTTTGACTATAATTGCAAATATACCTATATAATTTTAAAAATTGTAATTTGCCTAACATAATTTGATCATAATTGCAAATATACCTACGCCATTACGATGAAATTATTGCATTGTTATGATGTAGGCATACTTGCAAAGGTTTGAAAATTATGTGGGTGTATTTGCAATTTTAAAAATTAAACGGGTGTATTTAGTTTTTGCAAATAAATATACTTATATAGTTAGTAAACGTTTGCAAATATACTCATGTTGTGACAGTGCGCTAACGACGTCATAACAACGCGAGTATATTTGTAATTGTGGTTAAAATATGTGATGATAATTGATAAAATTTGAAATTACGTGAGTATATTTACAATTATGCTTAAATTATGTGAGTATATTTGTAAATTACTCTTTTCATTATTTATGGTAAAAATACATTTCCTAGCCATCTCACATGATCACTTGTAAATGAGGGAAGTGTATCTTTTAGTGCATATATATGGTAGCATTATTTAATGCAACCGGGTCCACTTAGCTTTGTGCACATGGGTGAAAATACTCATTTTTGTTTACTTTTTTTGAAATATTTTTTATAAAGATGTTAATCTATTTGTATTTATCATGATTACTAAAAATGCTATTGATTTTTAAAAATTTAAAAAAAGTCTAGAAATCTTAAAAAATGATAAAACTTGATTCATATGTTAAATATACTTAAATTTCAGACGGTGCTATAAAAATCACAGCCATATCTTTTATGGATGGCGGAAGCATCTAATCACCAAGAATGGTAGAACAGAATCATGCAACGAACCTCACCTAGGTGAGAAATAACTTATGATGATAATGACAATAATGTTAAATACGCTTAGATCAACGGTTATGTAAAAAAAATTTTAAAAAATAAAAATAAGTTAAATACGCTCAGGTGCACTGAAACTAAGTGTGTTTGCTACATCTAATAAAGTCTTATGTATATGAGCTTCACGTAAGTCTTATACCATGTAAAATTTATTTGGTAATTTATTTTGATTTTTGAAAAAAATAAAGTATGGATAAATTTCTATTTTGAAAAATAAAATTATTAAATAAAATTTAAAAATTATCAAAATTTAAAAGGTGGAAGATATATAGAACCCGCATATGTATTAAAAAAATGTATTTTACGATGCCCATAAATCGAACTCACAACCTTTTGGGCGCATCGAATTGCAAAATCTTTTTGGATTGTTTTCGCTTTACCCTAACGGATCGTCGTAGCTGGATTCTGCCCATATTTTAAAATAATTAATACACTGCCTAGGGGCTACTAAATTCTGCCCATATCAGAGCTGTTAGGCACCGTGCAAATGGCGTGAGTACGGTAGTCGACAGCCGGAGTAAATTATAATAGTCTTGTCAATGTGTTTTTCTCGCAAATGGCGTGAGTACGGTAGTCGACAGCCGGAGTAAATTATAATAGTCTTGTCAATGCGTTTTTCTCGCAAATGGCGTCGACCATCCACTGGTTTTTGTTGATTATATCAGCAATTAATATGGATCATCCGCTCTACTAATCTTTTTTTATTACTAGTATTTATACGTTATTGACAACTGATGTTACAATTAGACTCTTTTATAATCCTCATATTATGGGTGTGTTTGTTTTGGGCAAAAAAATGTCAACTAAAACTTTTCAATCTAAAACTTTTCACTCTCCATAACTATTCTATTTTTTAATTATTTTTTCACATTT
>JAXCLR010000073.1:2377576-2388561 GCA_035584095.1 Annona squamosa
ATCACTTTCTATTGATTTGACAACTTCTACTTCAAAAACTTTTCATCAAAAGTTTTATCTCCAACCAAACACACCCTATGAAAAAAATTTTCTCTAAAAATTCCAACAATCGAGAGAGATATGTAAACACTCGCACTCTTTTAGGGGAGAATAATATCTGCACTTGAAGCTTGAGGTAGTCGATCTAACGCCCGCCCCATGGGGATTTGTAACCCTATCACTAGGATCCCATCCTTGGTGGCCACTGTGAATCTTTAATTCGGCATAATTAGAATATATATGGCTGTGTTTGACGTTCCATAAAATATGTTATTCTAAAATTTTTAGCTACTTATTACTATTCTATTTTCTAATAATTTTTTTTATATTTTACGATATAATCACCCTATTTTTTAATTATTTCTTTATAATCATCCATATAATTATTTAATTTATTTTAACTTTATTTTCATTATTTGTTATCATTACTTTCATTATGTCACATCACTTCTTATATTTAAAAAATTTATATAAAAATCTTTTATTTCAAAAATTTGTTAAAATATCAAACACACCCTTAATAGGTATATATGTATATCTAATGGTTGGCAACGTTCCATCCACTTGTTTCATGGGATTATTGAACGTAAGGAATCATCTTTGATTTTTTGGGTCCTTTGAAATGGACGGCTGAACTCCTAGCTAGGTGCTATAAATACGGCTTCTCTCGATCGAACTCCTCACCCAAATTGCAAACTCCCAGTTATATCCTCTACAAAATTTGATCTTCCTGAAGATGAGTTCCCCAGCTCCTACTCCTGTCACCAAAAGGTGGAGAGTGGAGGCATCCCTCCCTTATTTCCTTTGCACTGCCGTTGCGTAATTGAGTTTGATTAAGGGCATGTTTGGCCGGCTTAGGTGTATACAGAAAGCACAGCTCTATTGCTGTATATATAGCATCAAAATTCCTGTCAGACCAGATAGACAAATACCCAAATGATGGTTATGGGCCAATGGCACTATCAATCCAACCATGTTTCATCCAATCCCCACATTGAAATGAAATCGCGTTTCTGCTTATGCATTTGCTGTCTGCACTCTGCAGGCTAGATGGGAAGGTGGCCATCATCACCGGCGGTGCAGTTGGGATTGGAGAGGTCACAGCTCGCCTCTTCTTAGCCCACGGGGCTAAGGTCGTGATCGCGGACGTCCAAGACCAGCTCGGCCAGGCCGTCTGCAAACACCTTGATCAGGACTGAATCTCATACTTCCACTGCGACGTGACCGATGAAGATGAGGTGCGCAGTCTCATTGATTTCGCCATCCAAAAACATGGAAAGCTAGACATCATGTACAACAATGCTGGAATAGCGGACCCCAAGTCCACAAGCATCCTGACCATAGAGAAGTCATCGATTGAGAGGGAGGTGAATGTCAACTTGGTGGGAGCGATGCTTGGAGCGAAGCATGCGGCGATGGCGATGGCGATGGTGCAAGCATGCAATACGGGCTGTATCCTCTTCATAGCAAGTGCTGCTTCGTCGACAGCGCTTTGGCCCGCGCATGGCTATGTTGCTTCCAAGTGGGGAGTCGTGAGGCTGACAAAGAACTTGGAAATGGAGCTGGGGCAGTTTGGAATTCGGGTGAATTGCATATCCCCCTACTTCGTGGCCACGAAAATTACACAAGGTTTTATCCCAACTTCCGATGGCCCACAAGTGTTTCAGAAACTTGCCAATGATGCAGCCAATCTCAAGGGCGTGGTACTCAAAGCGGATGATATTGCCCAAGCAGCACTTTATCTTGCTAGCGATGAGTCGAGATATGTGAGCGGTCTCAACCTTGCGGTCGATGGAGGATGCAGCGTCACTAACCCGGCGTTGTCAATGGTCCTCAGCAAGCAGCTCTGATGCATGCATAGATGTGCAACACCCCACCCCCACTCTCGGGATGTCACAGACGTGTTCTACTATGACAAAGTTGAGAATATTATGATAAATAAAATCTTCTAAGATGAAAATAAATACTAAGATACAAAACCATATAAATCTTAATTAATACATCTCAAGTCTACTCCTCATGGAAACATTATACATATTTGATGTCCATTATCAATACAAGTTAGTATTATATGAAAACTTCAACAACTTTAAACTTTTTTGTCTTTTGCTTTACTAGTTTCACCATTTTCCATATTAACTGTGACTCTAGTTTAGCATTTTATTCCAGTTTTTTCACTAAAACAAAATTATGTGAACTAGAAGCTCAGTAAGTAAATAATTTTTTTCAAATTTATTTTCTTAAATAAATAACATCCATGCTGTCTTTTTTGCACAACAAACTCAAATCAATGAAGAGTTAAACACTTTTATGCTTGTGCAAGCATATGTCCACTTTAATTCATGCATTCACGCTGTGAGCAGTGCCATCTGCATATGCTCACGTGCAACCATATTACACATTAGTGAACTAATTCATTTTTTTTGTAGACATGAAGTCGCTACTTAGGTACTACCATATTGCTTTACTGCTTGGCTGCAAGCCCAAATATGTATTATGCTCATGCATTATGGTCAATGAACCACTTAGATTCACTGCTTAACATGATTAAGAATACTTTAAAATAATCATGCTCATGCTTAAATAAATCAACTTGAAAAAATTCCAAACGTGTGAATAATCACACTTTATAGCAAATCACAATATTCAACACAATATTTTTTTTAAAGTCATGATTTGGTAAAATTTTACTTACCTTTAAGAAGGCTTTAAACTCTTTTTTTCAATTTCTTGAAGTAGCCTAAAGTCTCTTTTCCTAATTTCATCACAACATATTTATTATTTCTCCTTATTTTTTTATAAATATTATTTAAATTCTCAATTATGACTCTCCAAAATATCTCATAATTTTATTTGGTCAAAATTATATTCTCTATTTATTTTGTGAATTCTAACTAATATAAAGCATTTTTGCAAACTACTTCATTTGAAAGGGTCTTTTTGTAACTTTTCTAAAACTTTTCTTATGAAATTCCTTCACAAGTCAAGAGGGTATTTTGTAATAATCTTGTTAAAAATATCCGCTACAAATTTTTCTAGCAAGATTTGAGTTTTTCTATAATTTCTTCAAAATAGGTGCTTTTTTGCAAAATCATAAATTCTTTGGGGCTTTTGTAAAATATCTGTCAACAGTTTTCCTTCTTCCTTCTTCGTGTGATCCACTTTCACCCCCTTCGACAGTCGTGAAAACTGCCCAAACAAGCCTGGATTTTTCTTCTAGGCATATATCTATATTTCTTATTTAATATAGATTCGCCCTATATATATATTGTAAATATAGCAAATCTATAAAGTTTGGAAAAAAAGTTGATGAATTATAAAAACTTAAAATTCTTATTGAATACTCAACAATAAAATATGAAAATTTTCATTTACCTAATTAGCGTACCCAGAGAGATTTACTGGATCACATCTAAAAATTTTGCGAGATTTCTTATAAATTTCAACTCGACAGCCTTCATTTCTTTCTCTCTATACCTTCTTTATGCTCCTGCGTTCTTTAAAAAGACCGCGTTGTTACTCACTAACACTCGCTCGTTAACGATCTCCATTGATGTTCATAAATTTTATTATTATTGTTATTATTATTATTATTATATATTTACAACTATTGCAAGATGATAGAACATCTCTCCTTTTTTTTTTCTTTGTGTGCAAGCGTGTTTAATTCTGGGTTGCATTATTAGCGTCTTTGTACTGATTTCTTGACACAATTTGGTTTTTAAATCCACTTCAATTCCTCCAACATTTTTAATTATTATTCTAGTAAGTAAGTCCAGTCAGTGATGAAGAATGCTGCGTGTCCTTCCCACACGAAGGCCTAACACTGGTTGACATGGTATGAAATCCACACAGACATTTTAGATTTGTGGTTGAATATAGGAAAAGGGACAACACTGTACACCATAATGCCTTCCAACTTGAAATACATAGTTATGATCCTATTAGGCCTAGGTCAACCTAAAAAAACGTATTTTGAAGCATTTTTTTTTTGTTTTTTCAATAAACATATTAAGCTAGTTATATATATCCGGATAGTTTGACGCTAATTGTAGATATACCCACGTGGTTTAATGAATTGTGTATTATCCTCACATAGTTTCACCAAAATTATGTATTACCCCACACTATTATCTACCATTAATATTTGACGTGATATTTTAAAAAATGATGAAAATGCCCTCGTTGATATACATAATTTCACGAGGTAATATATAATTTTAGTGAAACAATGTGGGAGTAATATGCAATTCATGAAACTACGTGAATATCTCCGCTATTAGTATCAAACTACGTGGGTATATATAAAAATTTCTAAGTTTTATCATTTTTGGAAATCTTAAAGTATTTTTATTTTATTTTATTTTAAACGTAGTGACATTCTTATAACTTTTAAAAGCCAAAAAATTACAAGAATGTCACTATGTTAAAAATAAAAAATACTTAAAAATAATCAAAATGGTAAGACTTGATTTATATATTCAATACACATAATTTAAATGTTTATAAAAAATTAAAAAAATACTTCAAAATACATTTTTCAGTTAGGCGGGCCTAACAGGGTCTGGCTTCGAAATATAGAAAGGGGCATGATATTTTTGAATATATTTCAAATGTACCTATTACTTTTAACCATAACTTCAAATATACCTATTAAATTAAAGGTGTGATGCTGAGGAGAATTTTGTAGGACCGACATAAGGGCTTAAGGCCAGAGATAAACTGGAGAATGTTTCATTGAAACCATCCAGCTATAATTTTCATTTTTAATATTTTTTGAATTTTTATAAAACTCTTTATTTAAGTATATTTAATTTATAAACTAAATTTTATCATTTTTGAAAATGTGTATATATATATTTTTTAATTTTTAAAAAAGGGGGTTTTAGTACTTTTTAAATAACAAAAATACCCCTATTTTCAAAAATAAAAAAAAATATATATTTTCAAAAATGATAAAAACTTAGTATATAAGTTAAATACACCTAGATTAAGAGTTTTATAAAAAAGTTTTCAAAAAAACATTAAAAAATAGTATATCTAGTCGAATGCATTGAAAAACCCAGATAAGCTCGAGGTTGTGGCTGCTTTAGAGATGCCTAAGTCACATAGTCACATGGCTGTTGATGTCGGGATAGTTGTAAGTCGGTGTGATCTGAGGTCCAAAGCTTTGTCATTTCATTCGGGCAGTAACGTTTCAATGCATTAGGTGTAAAATTCTATTTTTAAAATCTTTTTATAAAATTATTAATCTATATATATTTAATTTATCATTTTTGGAAATATGTGTATATATATATTCTTTTGATTTTTTAGAATAGGGGAGATTTTAGTCATTTTTAAAAAAATCAAAAAATATATATCTTCAAAAAAATAAAATTTAACACATAAGTTAATTACACCTAAGTTAACATTTTATAAAAATATTTTTAAAAAATGTGGTTTTGCGCTTTGATGCAGGATGCATCGAAACATTATCCATGGAAGTTTTGTCTAAGACATGTTAGTTTTTCTTTGAAATTTCCCTCCAACTTTTCTATTCCTTTTCCCGAATTCTCAGTTCTGTACACAATAGCTAGAATTTTCTGGTAAGAATCAATAAAATTCTTTGACATTTTCCCTTTTAAATCTTTGAATTCTATCATTTCATGGGGCTGTGGACTCCGGGAACAGATCACTAAGCGGAAGGCGTGCCTTTGCTCTTCGGCAGATCCTATTCTAGCCACCATCATTCCAATCGGCATCCTTGTTCGATCTCGGAAACCAAACACCCGTCCAGCAGCCTCGATTCCGACGACGTTCTGTTCGGTTCTAGCTTCTTTCCCGCTCTAAAGTAGCATATCGAAATGTCTCCAGCAATGCCGTGGAGGGGTGACGGATAGCTTCCGGTACGATTGTCTGCCCGAGTAGTAAAACGTTGCAGGGGCAATTTAGTTATTTAAGAAAAATTACCCACCCAAATAACTGATAGAAACTCATGAGTGCGGATGCAATTCATGGTGAACTCAGCGGAGAATGTTTCAATGCCACTTGATGCATTCAATTACAATTTTTATTATGTTTACTGTGACCAATATTGCATCTATGTTGCTAACATTATAAATATATTTGCAAAGTTTGCATAAAATTATAAATGTGTTCCTTTTATTAGGACGCTGTTAGAATTTTCGGTAAAATAACGATAATATTATTTAAGACTAGTGATACACTTGTAATTTTTTCAATATTATAAATATATTTGTTATTTTATTATTTTATATATTTTTACATATATTATTATTATTATTTTTTGCAAATATGCTTATAATATTTTGTAAAAATTATAGGTGTATCACTTAGTTTAGAGAGTATTATATTATTTAACAAAAAATTCTAACGGCGTTATAATGGAAGAGACACACTTGCAATTTTAGGTAAACTTTGTAGGCATATTTGAATGCAATATTGGTCAATTTGTAGGTATATTTACAAAAATCTCATTATTTTTTAATTTTTCTAAATTTTTTTATAAAACCCTTAATTTAGATGTATTTAATTTATAAATTAAGTTTTATCATTTTTGAAAATATGTATACCTTTTTATGTTTATTGAAAATATGTGTATATTTTTTGACGTTTAAAAATAATTTGTTTTATAAAAAATGACTAAAATATCCTTATTTTAAAAAATCAAAAAAATGGATACAGAATTTAAAAAATGATAAAAATTAATACATACATTAAATATACCTATATTACGCGTTCTGTTAAAAATTTCAATGTTAAAAAATAGAATTTTTAGATGGCTGCACGGAAACAACACCCGAACAACTTAGCTGGCAACGAAAGTTTTCAAGGCAGATATATTTATAATTAAGTTTGTTTGTTCCGAAAGTGATGAAACTTTTGGACAAAAAACTTTTAGTGCAACAATTTTTTAAATAAGAGAAAACTATTTGATGTGATGGGGGAGTACTGATAAGAAATGAAAAAATAAAAATAAAATAAATAAACTAGCTGTATCGATAGTTGTATAGGAATACTTGAAAAATAAAATAATTGTGTAGAAACATGTTGATAAATAATTAAGAAATAAAATACTTGTAAAAATGAAAAATTTTAATTTGAAAAATTTGTAATGTAAACAAACACAACCTAAAATAAAAAAAAGTGTGTATGTTTTGAATTAATTTTGATACTATGGGTGTGTTTGTTAATGAGTAAAATTGTCAAGTTAAATCTTTTCAATCTAAAACTTTTCACTTTCCACAACTATCCTATTTTTATTTATTTCTTCATATTTTTCTATACAGCTATCCTACTTTTTAATCATTTCCATATAACGACTTGCACAACTGACTTATCTATTTAACTTTATCCTATTTACTCTTCATCCTTACCACTATTATATTAAATTATTTAACAACTTCTATTCTCTACAATTTTTTATCAAAAGTTTTATCTATTCTTAAACACGCCCTATATATCTTTAAAAAATTTTGATTGAACTTATTTGTATATTACATTAGCCTATTTCAAAGGATGTAAGATTCTTGTATGGAATATGTATCCTCATTTTCAAAATAGTTTTTCAATTTCTAAAATAGCTTTTGCAATTTCCAATATAACTTCTTTTAATTCCAATATCCAGCATCATATTCTCATTCTAGATATAGACTCAATAATCTTATATCATTGAAACAGGCTTTTATGTAATTTCTTCTGTGTATCTAGTTGCAACTTTTGCTTTCATGGCTTATGCATTTTTTTATTCTTTAATGGAGGGTTGTTTGTGTATGATTATAATTAAAATTTTCAATCGAAAATTTTTATTCTTCTTCATTACTATCTTATTTTAAATTATTTTTATATCTTATATTATCTTGTTTTTCAAATATTTCTACACAATTACCTATGTAACTAACATATTTATTTTAACTTTATTATCTTTACTTTTCATTGTTGCATCTATCATATCATATCACTTTTTATGATTTAAAACTTTTAAACTCTTCATTTAAAGATTTTATTACTTCTCAAACATACTCTTAGATCAAAATCATGAATTGGCTAAACTTAAGGACAGAACTCGAGTGGAGTATCCCTAAGTCGACCCATATTGTACTTTAAAATGAGTATAATAGGTTCTTATTTTCCTACCCACATGGTAAGATAAGTTTTAAATAAAAAATACTTGATATAATTAGAATGCAGTAAATTTTAAGGTATAGGTACACTAAACCTGCCCGAATATAGAAACTTGTTTGAAGATATATATATATTCAACATTTCTTTTATAAAAAAATTTATACTTTAACGAAATAAAATATATTTTTTAAAATACAGAAATTGTTTAATTTATTTATTATTTAGTATATCAAATCAATAAATTTTAAAACTATATCATTATCATATTGATTATAAGCTTTCAAGTAAAATCAATATTAGGATTATGATTTCCAAATATAATATGAAGACTAATATAAAAAACTAATTTGAAACCAAAACCGAAATTAAAATGACCTTAAAAATAGAACAAAGTATGTCTAAAACAAACCCGACTTAAAACAGGACAAAGTAGAAGTTTTTAAAGATATGATAGCAATATATTCCACCCCGAACGGGACGTTCTCGAACTAAATTACCTCTCCAGAAATATTGACTTAGTTGAAAGTTTTAATAATTTATAACGTCAACAATATAATTTTAATAAGTCTATGCATTTGCATTGGTGTTTTCGGTGAATTATGCTCAAATCTAATCAAAATAATTTTTCATGCCCTATGCATTTTTATCAAGAAATATGCGATGCGAGATTTATATCTGAATAGCTATAATATGCAAGTTGCAACAAGATACATGGAAGGAAAGCCCTCGATTGTATTTGAAATCATTTATTTAATTAGAAAACTGAGTTTATTCCAAATTGAAGATATGTATAATCCCTACTTAATATATGTGTGAAATATAATATAACAAAATTATTTAATTTGTATATTAATTTGACCACTGTTAATTCAATATTTGAACCATCTAAATCTTTCTTCCTTTACGAACGAATAATTCTATAAATTATCATAATATTTTAGTCTAAATATTTTTCATAATTTATATGTAATTCTATATATTTGTAAGTGGGCTTGAAATAGATTAAAATATCTTGATACAATGATAATATAAATAATTTTTACTAATAATTTTGATGTAGTTTAGCTGTAACTAATTATTTAGCTACAATAATTTGTTATTTTTGAGCGGTGACATTTGATTAAATGCAGTAATTTTTTATATTAAATGCAACCAAAAATATATTTAAAATAGCCATTAGAATTTGGTTGCAAATAGTAATAAAACTTTTGGATACTATACTCTTTTTAATAGTCAAATTTAATTCAATCATCTCATTTTATTCTACAATCAAGTTCAATAATTCGCATCTTCGACCAACTAAGATGCTCCCGATTGGTTAGTAAAGTGCCACCCTTTTATTAGATAATGAGATTTAGAAATCATAAAAGGGATGTAAGAGGATTAAAATGAGAAAGTGGAGACATTAAGTAGAAGCCACGCTCAAAATGATAGTGGACACCATCTACTAGCTAGGGGTGCAACTTAGTACCAGGTTGGTCCGAACCCTCTCGACTGGACCTAATTTCAAAATCACGTTTGGGTTTTATTTTTGAAATTTTTTTCAAATTAGACCTAATTTCAAATTATCAAAGGCATGAGATGGTTTAGCAACGTGAGAATGGAAAATGAAATGAACATGACATAAATAAATTAAATAAAACTAAATATAATTGTTGTAGAAAAATACAATTTTTAAAAATATATTTGTGAATTTTGACATTAATTTTTAATGAGTTTTTATTAGAACATTAATTTTAATGATTTTTATTTTTATAAAACTCTTCTTTCATCTATTTTTTTCATTTTTAATACGTTGACAGTTGATGAAGCTTATTATTTTACATGATAATTACCACGTAAAAAATTCATGGTGGCCATTTTATATTATCATTCATACGAATCGATGAGTAGATAAAAATTAAAAATGACCACAATACTTTTGTTTTTAAAATAAAAAATAAATAAACATATTAAAAGTTAGTAAAGTTTAGATTATAAATTAAATGCACTTAAATAAATATATTTATAAAAAATTAAAAATATGATACGTGACCGGCCTACCTTAGGCCGGCTAAGTCACCCCTATATATATTTATATAAAACAAAAAGAAAAAAGTTTGAATGTAATATCATTCAGAAAAAAATAAAGATCGCCGATGACCACCGTGAGAAAACGACCCATTTCAGGATTGCGTGGGATGTGCATCTTTCACAGCCACATATTCTGACTTACAGGGGAGGCCGCCCCAACTAGTTGCGACTGCGGCTATAGGCCTTTCCTTTCTTCCCCTGCTGGCCCCTCTCAGTCATATCCTTCACGACTAAATTATTGACGAAGTTACTAGCCACGTTTTTCAGCCAAATTTCAATTTACTTGCATTTGACTATAAATAGCTGGATTTAATATTATTTAAGCTAAATAACCATCATCATTTGTAGTAAAATATAAATACTAGTAATATAATATTATTCTATGACAAAAAGTAATATTAAAATTGGTGGCATTGGACCTCATACCAACTTAGCTGTCGCTTTATGTTCTGATCGGTCATGTCCTCAATAATTGACTGCAGGGCTATTAAAATTTTTGGTTCTTCATTATAAAAACAGGCCCACTAAAGTGTTGGGCAATCCAGATTCCGGCAGCTGTTGACAGACGAGGCTTTCAAGCAAAAGCCTCTCTTCAACGTTTGCAAGTTGTGAAGAATGAGCGACTCCCCGGCTCCTATTCCAGTCACCAGAAGGTATGTATATATCATAAAATAAATCTCTCCTCCTTATAATTGCATACAATATCTCCCATCAAACCCATCTTCATCGTGATGGATCCGCTTATG
>JAXCLR010000073.1:2439230-2466796 GCA_035584095.1 Annona squamosa
CAGTGACCGGTCCGATTTTAAAAACATTGGCTGTATGTGAAAAAGGAACACAAATTAGTCATAGTTTTATGCTTTTCTACTTTTGTACGTTTGACTGAGGTTAAGCCAGAAATTTTTTTTTCTCAAAAAATTAATTTTTCCATGAACGAATTAAAGCTTACATTTTCAACCTCGAAAAAAGTAATTATTGTATCTTTTGATTAAATTGAAGGGATATGATTTTACAGAAATTTAAAACGGTCTTCGTAACAATACACAAAAATAACATAAAATTTCCAATAGAAGGCATGGCGATTTTTTAATTTTCTTTTTCTTTTTTCTTTTTTTTTTTGAAGAAAAAATGTATCTCAGAGATTGCTATGGGACTAGATAATGAAGATAGAAAATCAATTTCAATCATAATGCATTAGTCTTTTTTATTACAAAACAAGTTTGGGAGGACACCTAATTGTTGTTTAATTTAGGTATCAAACAAGGTAAGAACATATAAAGTATGTTTGTTAATGAGTAAAAGTTGTCAAGTTAAAACTTTTCAATCTAAAATTTTTCATTTTCCACGGCTACCCTATTTTTTAATCATTTCTTCATATTTTTATATACAAGTATCTTACTTTTCCATCATTTCTACAAAACTACTCACACAACTAACCTATCTATTTTAACTTTATCATATTTACTCTTTATCATTACTCCTATTATATCATATTATTTGACAACTTCTACTTTCTACAACTTTTCATTAAAAATTTTATTCATTCCCAAACACACCCATATACTAACATGAGAGAATCCTGTCGAGATTAGGATGTCTCAGCGGATCAAGCTTGCGCAGATGATCTTCACCCGCACTTCTGATGGTCCGGGTGGGTCTACTTGAATCTCTTCCACTCTGAGAGGCTCCTGCAAAGCCCAGCAAACAGCAGCTGAAATGGAAATTCCAAAATCAAATACCTTGTATGTTCTTCCTTCCTCACGTAAAGACACGAAAAATCAGACATTAATTAGACAGCTGAAATATCTTACCTTTGCATGTTAGCCTGCAAGACAATCTTAGACATTGGGAGCTGATGCGTCCTGAGAACACAAAGTTCAAAGAAGATTGCGGCTGCTTGGTTCTTCTTATAAGGATGGAGAGATTAATTAAATGGATACAGCTGCAAGAGGGGTTTTTGCATACGCTATGTTACCGATGTAATCATATCTGCACTCCTTAAGTTTCATATTTATACCAGATGACTTAAAGTCTCAAAATTTTGCAGGCTCATTCCCCTGATGCCGTTAAACTTATGATATGAAATGGCATATTCCCAAACACTTTAATCACTATCTAAAGTTCGAAATGTTCTTTAGTTTCTGATTTCAGCCAAAAATTGGGTCGGTGTGGGGAGAGGCTAAAAAGAAAAAAAACGGAATAGGGAAATTTTGAAAAAGTTAACGAAAAAAAGATAATAATTAAGAGCAAAGAGAATAAAGATAAAATAAACAAATAATTATATAACAATAAGTGAAAATAATTGCAACATAAATGTAATGAAAAAGTACAGCCAGATTGTTATGACGTAATATTAGAAGTTGTTTGGAAAGGTGTCACACCCTGACCTGAACCTTACAAGGAC
The DNA here is from genome assembly GCA_035584095.1 of Annona squamosa. NCBI lineage: Eukaryota > Viridiplantae > Streptophyta > Magnoliopsida > Magnoliales > Annonaceae > Annona > Annona squamosa. Next base: position 2,440,847 of record JAXCLR010000073.1, read on the forward strand.
TTGAGCTGAAGTCATTTTAAACTGTAAAATCATCTGTTCGACATGATAAATAAACACAAATAACTTAAAACGAAAATCCATTTTATTCACTATACAGAATTGATAAGTGGTCCTGTTAGCCCACATTAAAAAATCTATTTATAATATTTTTTTATTTTTTCATATATTGTATGTCTAAGGGTGTGCTTGTTTGGGGAAAAAAATGTCAATTAAAACTTTTTACTTTCCATAATTACTCTTTTTTAATTATTTTTTTACATTTTTCTATATAAACCATGCTACTTTTCAATCATTTCTACACAACTATTCATACAACTAACTTATTTATTTTAACTTTATTTTTTTTTACTTTTCATCATTACTCCTATTCTATCACAGTATTTTCTATCAATTTTACAACTTCTACTATAAAAAATTTTCATCAAAAGTTTTACCCCCAACCAAACACACCCTAAGTGTATTTAACATATAAATCAAACTTGGTTTATTGTTAAAAACACTTACATAAACAAGTGTACGAAGAAAAAATAAAAAATATTATAAATGAATTTTTTGATATGGGTTAAGTGAGACATTTGCTTAACTTAGTCCAGGCCAACATGATCATTTCTCTGAAAAATTTATCGGCTACAACCGATAATATAACAAAAAATTAAAAAAATGCAATAATCCAACTCCAATTATTCTAATTTTTCCTACTAAAAGACCTGCAAAAGTAAAATAGTGCAGAATAAGCTCAACGCCTCGTAAATCTAATCTACAAAATAAAATTATGAATTACTGCTCTACCAAATAGACTTTGTACTTCCCATCAAAATAAAATTATATTTGCTTGCGTATATACTCATGTAATGCAAACGATGCAATGCAACTTATAACTTAGCCTGAGCCCTTGGTATGAGTGCATTTATGCAACTTTCATCTTTCCGATAGCCTAAACTACTCTTATGTATCGCCTAAATGTCTGTTCTTAATGTATTAGTGCATCCCACATGCCTCAGCATATGCAACTTATGCATATAATGTCATACTAATAATTCTCATAAAATAAATTTAAATAAAATAAAATAATTTGAAAAGAATAATATCCACTTACCTCAAATTCTAACGTGAAAACTCAAATTTTTTTCTTCGCTGTGATTTTCTTATTTTTGGTTGGGGTGTGGGGGGTGGGTGCAGAATAGTGTAGACGTGGGATCTTTAACTGCCTGAAATGTGTAAAATTAACAGGTAAAATACATATTGGAGTGGTTGTGCGTGACGTAGCCAGAATAAACACCAAATGCTTCACCGACTTTTCCACACCGAAGCTCCCACATTCGTGAATTTTCGATCGTTTTGGAAAAATCGTTTAATGACTTCTAAATATGATTTTTATAATCTAAACCGTTCATATTATAAAACACATCAAGGTAGATGTACATATAAAATTTCACATGAAAAATACTTATATCCACTAAGATATTTATTTTTTGATTTAACAAATATTATGCATTAGATGAATGGAACGTAACTGACATGTGTCACGTGCCTGCACAAATGTCTTTACCATACGTCTTTTCGACGTTAATTTACTCAACTTTTTTAACACTTTATTAATTATATTTTCATGACTTAATCAGTTTATTAGGAGAACCATTTTCGATTAGAATCTTTACTCGCAATGTTATACATTTTTTTAATTTCATATTGCATAGTAAGCCTATGAAACACTATAAATTTTCTTTATATCAATTAAAATTTTTAAAGAGAAAGCCAAAAATCTCCATAAAGAAGATTCATAACTTCCTGAACACAAAAGATGAAACGCTAATAGAGAGCGAAAAAGGGATCGAACTTACCTAGGCATTGCTGCTTAGGAGTGAAAATTAAGGTGAGTTGACTTATGGCTCAGCCTTAACCCAACCCATTTTTAGTTGGATAAAACGTATATATTTTTGACCTGACAGAGGGATAGATCAGAAATCTTGATTTGAATTCAAAAATATGGTCGAAGTGGGTTGGCCATATCCAAACTCGAAGAGTCCTACCTATCCCACACATATTAATTTATTAAAAATTATAAAGCTGTGTTTAAATATTATTATTATTTTCTTCCAAAATTCTCATTTTTTTAATAATTGACTCTATTAATAATAGAAGAATCAATTTATTCATAAAACAATATCAGAATCAATAAAAAGAATTTGTACATATATAACCCTTACGTGTAATTGTATATTAACCTATGTTAATAAATTTATACTATATTTTTAAATACTTTGTTTTCTTAATTATGTGCTTTTAATAACTAGTGAAATATTGAAGCATGTAATATTTAAATTTAGTATAGATGTATATTTATATTTGATAGGTATATAAATTCTTAAAATTATCTTATTTGACCCGCATTTTTTACTTGACCCGCTATCCTGAAACTGGTCTGAAATTAACCTGAAGTTTATCCCGGAACTTATTAAAAAAAGTAAGGGTCAAACTGACCTTGTCCCGACCCGCTATAAAAAGAGGGTTAAACTCAATTTTTAAAAAGTAAGGTAATGTTGGGCAAACTTTGACCCACTATTGCCCGTCCCAATTCTTATCCCAATAATGCTGTTGAACAACTCTTGTTGATAAAATATTAGACTACTCATAACTATAAAAGTTCATCTCAAATTGGCTTGTATATGCTAAGATCTAAATATTTTTTATTCAAAAAAAAAGTAACCTAAAAAACAGCCTTGTTTCTGACCATTTTTATGCATGCTTGACGTGTCTTTCAATATTATTTTTTCTTTGAAAATTTTCAACTAAAACTTCTCAATTAAAAATTTTTCACTCTACAACTATTTCATTTTTAATTATTTTTTCACATCTTGTTATTCAAATTATCATATTTGTTAATTATTTTTACGCAACTACTCATACAACTAACATATCTATTTTAACATTATTATCTTTATTTCTCATTATTTTTCCTATTCTATCACATCATTTTCTCTTATTTCAAAAATTTTTACACAAAAAATTTTTCATTCAAAAATTTTAACATTTTCCAAACACACCCTAAATATTCTATTTTTATCCAACAACCGAACAACACAATTGTTCCAAAATGTTGGATGACATTTGCTCTAAGGCAGCGAAATTAAAAGAAGGGGGCTGGAAATGCTACTGACTAATAAATTTTTATTTGGTCATTAAGGCTTTCTTATGGGTAATTAAAATTCTATTTTTAGTAACCTCTGAAAATGAATTTCTTACAATGAGAAAGCGAAATAGAAAGAAAACCAAACGCATTCAGAGATTGAGCAGGATTGTTAGATGAATATTTTTGTCATTTCTAATCCTAAGTTAACGGGTTAAAAGTTAAGACAGCTTCACCCAATGGATAATGATTGGGATACAGTTGGGGAAAATAAAACTTGGAGGCGTATAACGAATATCTGAACTTGATGGTAAGAAGTGTAAATTTCAGAAATGTGAAGTATGCAAATGCAAAATCCCTAACTATTAGGGCAATTTCGGCTCGAGCATCCGTCCGTCCCTCGCTCCCTTCGTGCATGCCCCGGCCATCTTTTGGCGTCTTCCTCGACGCCAACTCACTGAATCTGTGGTTCCTTCTCAGAATTTTATCGATCGTTTCCTGACCTAATCCACGATTCGTTCTTGTTTGATCGATTTCGTGACTCTTTAAGTCAGAAATCCCTACCTAAATCTTCCACTAGCGAAGCGAGATCTTATCCGACGGAGAAGAGGAGGGGGTAATATCTTCCATTCTAGTCTATTTTGATTCCTTCGTTTTAAAATAAGTCCAGTGAAAACGCATTTTGAATGGTTTAGGGTGAGGGTTAGATTCATGTGCATGCTTGTTTGTGTGTGTTCGTGATGGATAAATCTCAGGCGTTTGATATATTGTCGTGGTGAAAGGAGCTTCTGTATGATTCTTGCTCATTGCATTTGCAAAGAATGACTATGAATGGTTTAGATTCATGTGTATGCTTGGACGCTGTCCGGGATGACTGTCAGGTGTTTGGTAAATTGCCATGTTGAACATGTGATTTGCCACTGGAGAAGATGCATTGAAGGGTTTAGATTCATGTGCATGCTTGGACATATGTGATGGACGACTCTCGGGTGTTTTAATTAGTTTTCATGGTGCTCTGATTCTTGCTTCCTGATCTTACAAAAAAAATCTAACCATTTATCTTTTTAGCCTTGACAAAGTGATATTGAAGCTCTTCTTCCCAACAGGTGGTTGTTACTCTAAAATTCCCGAGAATTATTAGGGCGCCCAGATGCCAAGTCGCCCTCCTTCTCGGCCCTCCTCCAGGAAGGTGAAGAGCCTTCCTCCTCTGCCTTCCTCTATGAAGAGGAAGATGGATATGAAGGCTCAATGGGAAATGATAATACAGTTGATGGAAATGATGAATCAAGGGCTTGAGGAGGTCAAGGAGGGGATCAAGGAGATCAAAGAGGAGCTGAGAGAGATCAACCAGGGTTTCGAGGAAATCAAGGAGGCCTTCATGAAGATGAAGGAGTAGAATACTGGTGATGAATGCAGGTCATTTCACTAGCTAGCATATAAAAAAACGGAGTTTTCTGTGTGAATGAACCAACCATTACTTTAAAAATCTCACATGAAACTTTTAGTTTCCTATTCTCGGTGGTATCTAGAAATTTTCATCTTGTACCAGATTTTCTATATTTTCAAGTGCAGTGCACAGTTCTTTCTATTCCTTTTTTTTTTTTCTGCAAACATCTATTCCTAATTATTTTAAATAAACGGACATGAGGAAATATGATTCTTTGCTTTTATTAAATTAAAGACAACAGTCTACTCCATGTGAAACGCCATTATTGTTTTTAATTAAATGAAGCTTACTAATCATAGCCTAGAAGAAACTATACAGCGAGTGTGTTTGCATAGAGATTTTAACCCCTTTGCCAGGTTGCTGAATCCTTTTTTTTTCCCCAGCCACTTAAGATCTTAACCACTAAATACAGTCAAATTAAAGTTTCTTATGCACATATACTTGGCTCCATTTAGAAGTGAGGTAGTTTTTTTTTTTTTTTTTTCAATGATGAAGTGAGATAGTTATGATTGCAATAATTGAACTATTCTCATTTCCAACAAAATATTATGGAAGAAATTTTGCAACATTCTTTTCAAGCAGTTCAAATCCATTTTTAAGTGGTAGTTATAATTTAAGTGTCTCAAGTACACTCCCGTTAGTAGGTAAGTTTTAAAGTAGCATATGCTTTGGAGTCAGAGTTGAGGAGCATCAATCAAGAAGAAGTTGAATATCTTCTTACCAAAACTCTCTTCACTGCTTGCACTATTTATTGATGACTACTTGTTACCCTTATCCCCTTTCTTCACTATTTGCACTTGTTGTTACCTGTATGCCTTGCCTCCAAAAAATATACTGTCAATGAATTCTAGGCATTGCCGTCAAGCATTTCAGCAAGCAATTCCAGATAAGTGCCTTATGAGTATATAACGGATAAAGTTGAATTAAACATGCATATTCTTTAGGCCCATGTACTATATTTTCCAAATCATTTTAGTTGAAATTATATGACTCTTGGAGGTTTGACAGTTTTTCCTGTTAACTGGAATGGGCTCAACAATGTCATGACACATTTCAAGTGCTTGTTTTATTGCTTTCTCACCTTAAATAAAGTGCTATTTTTGTAATCTTCTTTTACATTATTGTAGCTTCTTAATGATCTAGGCGTAAGGAAATTTTTTGTTGTCCGCTGCATTGGCCCTCTTTATGTACTGATCAAATGGATATGCTACTATTAGGGGTATTAACGGATTTAGTTAGATGGGTTGGAGCCTAATCCTAATCCTAATCCATTTAAAATATCTCAACCCTAATCCGTTTATTTACTCATTTTAAAAACTTCAACCCTAATCCGTTTATTAACCTATTTAAAAAACTTTAACCCTAATCCGTTTATTAACCCATTTAAAAACTTCAACTCTAATTTATTTACAACCCATTTAATAAACGAGTTAATGGGGTTGTTAATTGTTTGTCTAGCAGACAACTTGAAAGTTTAGACTCTAGTAAATGATGATCCCGCAAGGAAAGACAAAAGTGTTTTTGGCGCAGGGAAAATAAAATAGAACAATAATAAGAGATGGAATTGGGGTTATAGCAGAAAAATGAAAATTAGGTAACGAGAGGAAGACATAGAGAAGAAAAATAACTAAGAAATTTACATTTATATACAAAACTTTAATGAATTAAATGAGTTAAATGAGTTGAATAGATTGAATAGGCTATATGGGTTAAACAGGTTACTAAACGGGGTTATACAATTTCAACCCTAATCTGTTTATTTAATTAAATGGTTAAACGGGTTTGTGGATTATAACTCATTTATTCAAAAATCTCAACCCAAATCTTTTATAATGGGATTCAACGAAAGGGTTAATGGGTTGACCATTATTATTAACACTCCTAGCTACTACTAATGACACGTGCAAATCTGTTGAGAAAACAAATGAAATGGTACTGACAGTTAGTGCCAAGCTCCAAAACATAGTCAGATTGTGTTCAATTTTTCTTTGGTCTGTCTACGCTTCGATATCCAAGGGGTTGATATAGTGTGCGTGAGTACGCGAAGTCTGGCGATCGAAAATCGGCTGGAGTTATAGCCTCCTTTGAATAAAAAAGAAAGGGAAAAAAAAAAAAAAACAAATAAACAAACAAAATTTCAAGTCTCTGGTCTTCTTTCTTGGCCAGCCGGCCGTTTTTAATGCTAGTCAGGCGGTTCCAGCTTTAATATTTGGTAGTTTTTACTTGAGTATAGTGCAACCAGCTTCCTTGCCTAATTAGTTGAAATATTTTCTAATTATTTGTGTGATTGAACGCAGCTCCTCTCACACATCATGTATATGGTGCAGGGAAGCCCAAGAGAGCACTTTAAGAACCTTTTGAATGGATTCGATCGGTCCTCGTTTTTTAGGAGCTTAAGTTCTTCCACCTCTGCGGCTGCATTTGATGAAAAACCCGTGTAGCTACTTTGGTTTTTGTACTCTTCTACGTTTTTCGATGTGTCTTTTAGTAATAGATGAGAGCCGGAAGAGACATCATGGGATGACGCCAAGCGTGAGGCAGGCCTCGGTTTGCACTACTAGCGACGAAAAAATTTTCATTGCTTAAATTGTTAAGTCTCCCGCTTTTTCAAAAACAGTTGAATTGAAAATCAGTGAAAACACTGCTTGGATGCCTAACTGGTTGATGTGGGTGTGTAGAGTGGTGTGCTTGGATGCCAACGTATGTAGAGTAGTGTGAATGGAAGGCTTAAGTGTTAGGTAGAGATGGTAACTTTATTACCCTGCACTTGGAGGTGCATCCAATAAAAAACCAGTGAAAACAAGATTGAATCTCTCCCTTGACTGGTTAATTAGCTGGTTTAGTTTTAACAACATTGGTTACAAAAGTAGTATTAAACATGGAAAATTAAAAATATATATTTTTTGCCACGGCAAATCGCGCAAAGGTATAGTAAAAGGACCCATATATATTACAAATTTTTTAGAAATTAGTATTTATTAAGTTTTCAATGAAAATTATTATCTGTAATACAATCAAAACAAGTGGTATTAAATAAAATAATAGTCAGATTTGGGGAAAAAGTTTATAACTTTTTATTATTAAAAAATTATATTTATAATATTCTATAAGATTGTCGTGATTATCACTTGGTATTACGTGATTATCTTTCGACCGTTTTTGCAAGCATGAGGCTACGTACTTAACAAAGTGATAGAGTTTGATTACTCTAATTAAAAAATTTTGAAATTTTAGATTTGCGTGTGCGATAAAAATAAGATTAGTAAATTTATTACTAAAACTTTAGCTTTGCCATATCCGATGAATTATTGAGAGATCAACTTTACATATTAGCTGACGATTTTCTTCTAGTGGTTTCCATTTAATACCAGGGTTAAAAAAAATGGGGAAGGACTTGCATCTAAGATGACGAAAAATAAATATGAAGAAAAATAAATATGATAATTTATGAAAAGATGTAAAAAAATTAAAACGTAGAGAATAATAAAAACTAGGATCGTTAATTAATTAAGATATTAATTAACTAAAGATTTTAGTTCATATACAAAGATGCGGGATGAGGAGTGAGTTTTTTTTATATAAAAAAAAAAAATTTACGACCAGACAGAGCGTTAGCGTAGCTAAACGGGTTTTTAATTAATTGCACTCACGTAGGTTAAAGTAGGGGTAAAAGTAATATTGGATCGATTCGTGACTTGCCTTACTCTACCTCGTCTTGTCTTGTTTCGATTTTACATAGGATTGGAATAGGAAGTTTGATCCGATGGAGCAGGGTAGGTTAGAATTTGAAGCTTATTTTCAATTCTATAGGTGGGGCAAGTCAACCAAGTCCTAAATTGCCTTGACTCACCTTAGAAGGTCTAAATTATTTTTCTATTAATATGACTTGTTTCTATGACCGTATTTATATGCAGATGTGCTTTTAACTTTATTACTTGTTTATGTAGATAAATTTTTATTTCTTAATTGTGTATTTTTTATCTAAGCTATGTACTCCGCATAATTTATCAAGAAATCAATATTGTTTATACATTTCAAGAATAAATATTACTATTACGCAATTTAATGGGTTTAACTGTAATTCAAAATTTTGCATTCATATTATTTTGTTTTAACATTAGTACGCATATTTATCAAGGTCAAGTTGCAAATGAAATTATTGAAAAAAATTTATTAACGCTTTGTTATGGTAATTGTATTTTACTCAACTAAATAGTAAAATACCTTTAAATTTATTATAGATATGACTTTATATTAATATATATTCTTTGTCCGGCTTTTTCAACTTGATTTGTCATCTAGATGTTTACTTGAAATCAGTCTGAAATTCGTCTCAAGACCAATTAAAAAAAGTGAGGGTTGAACTAATCTTAGGACCAAATAAAATTTTTTTGGATTTTTTAGAAGTAATGTCAAGTTCGGGATGCCAAAATTTTGCATTTGCACAAGACTACCGTTGCCTGTATCCGCATTAAAAATTTTACATAGAACTCTAGAAATCCAATCCTGTTTATTGTTTTGTGATTTATTGCTACAATCCGCTTACTGTATATAACTGTATTCATCTATATATTCTTATATTGAATCATATGTTGATTTTTGCCTTTTCAATTCAATTATTTTCAATGCATTTCATTCAGGAATCTTATTTAACAAGAAGTACTTCTGAGCAAAACCAGCGTTCTTAGTTGCTCAAGCTGGTTGAAACAGAGTGGGGAAAGCACGATGAATCATTCAACAAGTCAATGACGCTAAATCCTACCTATTCGCATTGCTTGTGGGCCAACTTACAGCAGCTGCCGTCTCCTTTGACCGAAGAAATTCTTTAAAGGTGAACTGTTTCTTTTTAGTAGTGGAATTCTTTAGAAGTGAATGTTCATCAGGTCCCCTACGATTGAGTTGAGTTTTAGTGCAAATGAGATTTGTATGACCAAAGTAGGTGGCATATCTGTTGCATCATCCCCAGGAATGATCATATCATTTTTTCCGTCTTCCCTACATCACATTCCACATATGGTCACCTAGCTAATAAATGGTAGGTCATGGTATTCATCTCTCTCATCTTAGATGCAACTAAAGGCAGCTTATCAATGGGCATTCAACACATTTCGCGGTTGCCATATCACGAGAATTTCTCATACAGATCATTAAGTTCGAATTGCGTAAATGCGTATACAACATCCATCATCAGATATAGTAGTTACAAATTGCACATGGAAGCAAAAAATAAATGAAATCTCGGGGGAGTGGTGAACTAGTATCAGCGGAGATGAAAACGGCAAGTCGGACATGAGTCGGCGGTGGTGAGCCAGCCGAGAATGCAGGGGGAATGGAATGCGTGGCCACAGGGCATGAGGGAGAGCTCCTCCTCGCCTAAGAATTCCTCTAGGCAAATCCGGCAGTCGGAGAAGCAATGCCTCGAATCGGATGAGGATGATTCATTCTTCACCTTTTTCAGTTTCCTCACAATCGATTCCTCCTCATCCGACAATCTCCGCCGCCGCCGACTCGTGTGTCTCTCTCTTTCTTCTATTTCCGACGACTCTTTGAGAGCACGTTGCAGATCCGGATCATCATGATCTGGTTCGGGAGGAGAAGGTGCCAATTGCAAGACGGGGGGCTCATGAAAAAAGACGGCGGCGAATACGATCTTGAGGCGGTCATTTCCGGAGAGCTTTGCTTGGTAAACTGCGTTGCAAACGAAACAGAAGATGTCCTCCCGCAAGAAGGAAGAGAGAGAGATATCGTCTTCGGCAATCCCGAAAGAGGCGAAGAGGGTGGAGGGGTAGAGAGGAAAGAGGTAGTCGAAGATGTTGGGAGAAGAGGGACGGAAGGTCCTCACCTCCGCCTCCGGATCAGTCCTTTCCACAACCCTCCGCTGTCTTCTTCCTCCTCCTGTCTGTTGAAACCGCAGGTACTTCCTGCGTAGCCGAAGCTCATACTCTACGGTAACTGCTTCCACGCTGCGGTTGGTAGAGGACGATGAGGATGAAGAAGGGAATGCTTTCATGCGTATTGTGGGAATGGATGCGCGTGTAGGCATAGATTGGAAACCAGGGGCGGCCATCTGAAGAGAGTTTGGAGAGGGAGACCAGTTCGAATACGAGAGCAGGCGAATCGAGTAATTATTTTGTGAGGAGGCGGCGTTTCTTCCGCAACTGGTCCAAGTCACGCCAAATCTCACGCTAGTCACTCGCTCCATAAAAACCACAAACATATGCATGCACTCAGAAAAAAAAAAATATCTAAAATGTACTTTTACCCCGATTAATTAGGATAACATGCATGTACCTGTATGAATTAAGTTTTACTTGTTTTTAATTAATATTTGTTGTCTGTGTAATCAGCTTTAATGCTGGAAGTAATCAGTTTTTTTTTTAAAAATACACGCGCCCCATGTACTTTCTTTCTTTCTTTTTTTTTATTTTTGATAAAAGGATACACCCTACCCCTGATCCCATTCGATATGAAAGGGGTTATGGGTAGAGTAATCCAAACAATTCATTGCATAAAAATTGTCAGTACAAATTTTACCAAGAATCACATGTGGGGGATTGCCCCACCAGACCTGGTGATCCAGAGTACATACCAGAGCTAAATCGGCTAAGATATGTGCAACATCATTACCCTGCCTTAATACATGGTGTATAGAGAAACAAGTATTTGCTTTCAGAAACGTCCTGATTTCGTCAATGATAAGACCCACTGGGGAAAAAACAGGGGTCGCATTCGCCAGCAATTAACAGAGTGTGAGGGAGTCTGATTCAAACAAAGCATGTGTCATCTTAGATTGGAGCGCCCATTTGATCCCTAGTAAAAAAGCTGTGGCCTCCATGAATAGTGGCTCCATCACACCCCTCTTTTTCCAACCACTAGCAGCAATGAAGAAACCTCGAGAATCTCTAATTACCGCTGCACAGGCAAAAGCCCCCTGTTTGTGACGGCAACGAGCATCCACATTGATCTTTACAAAGCCCATTGGCGGTTTGAGCCATCGAGATACCAAGTTTCGTCCCAAAGCCCCCATCTGAACATTCATTTTAGCCTGCCAATGATGATAAAGGAAGTCCACACACCAGGCCGAGATATCCGCAAAATTTGGTTGAATTCCTTCCTCTCGGAGTTTGTTCCGTTGCCACCACACCCTCCAGCAGCACAATATAAATCTCGAGAGATCCATGTGTCTATTTTGCTTTGCCCACAATTCCATCACCTCCTGTACTGGTACCTCTTGATAGGCCAGCCCTGCTGCCATCCAGCCCACCTCTCGAGTAGATTCACATCTGAGGAAAAGGTGGTTTGCATCTTTAGTTTCGTTCTTACAGAAAGTACAAATCGGGTCCACAACAATGCCCCTGCATGTGAGGTTGTATAGCGTGGGGAGGGCATTCATGAGAAGTCGCCATCCAAAGATGAGCACTTTAGATGGGAGTTTAAGCCTCCAAATGGTTTTAAGGGTTACCAAGTGGGCTGGGACATCGGTCGTGGAACATAACATTCTGTAAGCCGACGTTACAGAATAATGGTCATTAGGTTCATGCCTCCAGTAGATAGTATCTCCCATAGAGCCATTGGGAAGAGGGATTCCGTTTACCTCGTGCCATCGCGTCTCCCCCATAGCCGCAAGAACCCGGTCCATGTTCCAGGAATTGGTTTGACCATCGATGAAGAGGTCAACCGTTGCTTCCTCCGGGATTGAAGCCGGGAGGGGTTCAACTAATCTCTAAACCTGTTTGGCTACAAGCGCATAGTTGAAGTTTTGGAGGTCCCTGAAACCCAATCCACCTGCTCTCTTTGGCTTGCACATCTCCCTCCATGCCACCCAGCTCATTTTCCATTTTTCGTCCTTTTCCCCCCACCAAAACTTGCTTAGCATTCCATTTATGACTTGACAGAATGATTTAGGCAGTAAAAAGATGCTCATTGCGTACGTCGGGATGGCTTGCGCGACTGCCTTGATCAGTACCTCCTTACCACCCCATGAGAGTAACCTTCCTTTCCATCCCTGAATGCACTTCCATATACGTTCTTTAAGGTCTTTGACCAACCCCAATTTGGATCTCCCGAGCCAAGCCGGGAGGCCCAGATAATGCTGGATGTCCTGTCCCTCGGATCCAATAATATGGGTCAATTCCCTTCTGGCACCGCAATTTGTATTCGGGCTGAAGACAACTCCCGTCTTGTCCACATTTACCAGCTGGCCCGAAGATTCAGCATATCTCTTCAGTAGGTCCAACAGATTCCTAACATCATTCCCGCACTAGTAGGTGTGAAATCATTGGCCCATGAGGTCAAAGTCTAATGTCGTGGATTGCACTATCATCAGCCGCCTTGGTAATCAGAGCAGAAAGACCCTGCACACACAAAAGAAACAAATAAGGAGATAAGGGATCACCCTGCCTGAGTCCCTGGTGTGGTTGGAAGTATGATGAGTGGAAACCGTTAACATTGACACGATATGAAACTGTGGTGATGCAGCACATGATCCAGTTGATCCATATAGGGCAGAAGTTCATAGTGACCATCATCTGTTCCAGAAAGTGCCATTCAACCCTATCATACGCTTTTGACATATCAAGTTTGATCGCCATCTCTCTCTTGCGGCCCTTTTTGCGTTTACGGATTGAGTGGATGGCTTTGAAGGCAATCAGCATGTTATCCGTAATGAGCCGACCCGGAACAAAGGCACTCTGTTCGTCACCGATAACATCATGGAGGACTGACTTGAGTCTATTGGCTAAGACCTTAGCCAGTATCTTATACATGACGTTGCACAGGCTAATGGGTCTGAAGTGGGAGAGATGTTGGACTTTTGCCCTCTTAGGAATCAAAATTAGTGTTGTTGAATTTGCCTTCATGATTAGCTTGCGCAGTTGTACGAGGTTCCTCTCCATAAAGAATGCATTACACCATTTGATTATGTCCTTCCCAACTGTGTTCCAATGATCCTGGTAGAAACCCGCCAACATCCCGTTAGGTCCAGGGGCCTTAGTGGGTCGCATTCCTTTGATTGCTTTGAAAGCTTCCTCTTCCTGCATTGGTTTAGTGAGCAAAAGTCGTTGTTCAGTAGAAATTCTTCTCGAGATAACCGTATCCAACCAAGGCGCAGGTGATGAAGAAGACGAGGAAAAACCCTCCGAGAAATGCATAAAAGCCATGTCCAAAAGCTTGTCTTGGTCCCGAACCCAAGTACCATTTTGGTCCCTTAATGCCTCAATGAAGTTAACCCTTTTCCTGTTGGAAGCCGTCCTATGAAAGAACCTTGTGTTATCTCCCTCGTGGAGCCAATGAGCCTTAGCTCGCATCCTCCAAATTTGCTCCTCGTCTTCCAACAAAAGGTTGATTTGAAGTTTCAATTTCTGCATCAACTCATCCCTCACATCAGTAGGCCCCCATCGTGAGATTGAGTTCAGCTCCCTTTGTTTCTGTTCGATTGCTCTCCGAATGTGACCTCTTTTGCCCCTATTCCAATTTGTTAGCTCAATGGCCGCACAGTTTAGTCTCCAGGAAATAATGTCGGCAACATTCAAGGCCGTAGGAGGCACAGATTCCCAAACTTGGCTCACAATTTGTTTAGCATCCTTGTCACCAGCCCAAAAAAGTTCATATTTGAATTCCCTTGGCGGTTTGCACTTGCCACATCTAAAGTCAAGAGTCAACACAATGGGGCAGTGGTCAGAGGTGGAAGTCGTCAGGTGAGCAATTTTTGCCAGGGGAAACCTACTCAACCTTGATGCCGAAGCCAGCCCCCTATCCAGTCTCGCTTCCACCCTATTCCGGCCCTTTCTGTTATTTCTCTAAGTCATTGCCTGACCCATGAAGCCCAGATCCATAAGATTGCAGCAATCAACGATTTCACAAAACAAATCCATTTGGTTCTGTGGACGATTTCTGCAGCTGATGTATTCACTATGCCTCAGGACTTCATTAAAATCTCCCATAACTAACCACGGCTCATTGCATCCGGTGCTTAACTGCCTTAGGATATTCCAACTATGCTGTCGCAGATGAGTTTCGGGATGACCGTAGAAACCCGTAAACCTCCATCCACCAAAAGTTGCATCTATATGATGAGAAGAAAAGCTTCTGATGCTCATAGGTTGATTATTCCTCCAGAGGAGTGCCAAACCTCCCCTTCTCTCTTGAGATTCCACAACAAAACAACAGTCAAAATTAAGTCTTCTCTTGATACTTTCCATCTCAATGGATTTGCATTTTGTTTTGCTCAGGAAGACCAAACAGGGATCTTGTCGCTTGACCAGCTCCATGAGGCTCCGAATTGCCCGTGGGTTTCCAAGCCCTTGGCAATTCCAGGCTATAAGCGCCACTTTAGATGAGGCGGGGTTGGGAAGATCCCCCAGCCTCCGCCTCAATCAATTCAGCGCTCGCCCTGATATTTCTTCTCTTCAACGCTCCTTCCTGTCCATCCCAATCTCTATTACGACCCCTTTTTCTGGTTTCCTCCATTGTACAGTCCTGTTGGGCATGACTTCCGAATTCAGTCCTTCCTCTAGCCAACCGCTTCCATTTGCCTTTCACAATTCTGTTCTCCATATCTCCATTGACACTCTTGCAATCCCTCCCACTGCCCATATCATCCTTGGATCCCATTGTGTTTGAGATCCACCCCGCCATGTCTGTCCATTCATTCCCAGGCTGTATTAGCACATCTATCAGGTTGGTATCTTCCTTTCCCATTCAAAGCCTGCCAGATTCCTCCCCATCCCCTAATGACCCCATCGAACAGATACCTTCCTTAGTATTCTGCTTACCAATCACGTGTGTTAGGCATTGCAAAGCTGTCTCACGCATCCCCTCCCACACTTGCATCTCCTCGGTTTGGTGTATCTGTTTGGTGGAGTTCAAAGAGACCAATGAGTTGTAAGGGACAACAGTCTTATCCTTCATAGAGTATGTGTTCACATGCTGCTTCTTGATCATTTCCATACTTCTTGGAGACACCGGATCAGAGTCTAACACCAGTGCAGCATCATCATTCAAGAGGGAACGAGAATTTCCAGAATTTTTGTTTACCTGACACTCCACCATCATTCTGTTAGCGTGCTCCAGTTTGGAATTGAGATGGATTAGAGCAGCACCAATCGAGGAGGGGTGTCTGTTATTAGATATTGGATCAATTGTAGTTCCATTTGGCAGTTGAGACCTTGATCCAAAAGCTGATGATTGCCGCATGTATGTGCTGTGACTTATAAGACATTCAGGTCTGGATAGAGCTGCCTCTTCCCCAGAATAGGAATTCAGTGCTTGGTTAGGAGTAGCTTCACCATCACATACCCCAATCTATTCTGTCTTTTCCTTGGATTTACTGCCACTAATCTGTTCCGCATTGTCCATGAAACTGCTGCCGCTGCATTGTGCGCCAATCTGGCTTTTGGGGTTATCGTTTTCGCCTCCATTGCTATGTTCTCCATTGCATTCTTTTCTTCCAACGTGGCCAGAGCTTTCTCCCAACTGTTCTACAAGGTAGCTGTGTTCCCCTAGATACTTTATGGGCGCAGCCCTGTTGCTGTTAGAGAAGCCATTTCTCATCTTCATGGGCTTCATACCAACCCGCATCCAGCTCCCATAAGGCAACTCCGCCTCAGCTAGTTGCTTTTGCGGCTTGATTGCTATCGAACACTCTCGATGAGCATGCCCCATTCTGCCACAAAGATAGCAGAAAAGGGGAAGTTTCTCGTACTGGAATGTGAGCCATTGTTTGCTTTGTGAGCCTATCTGTAGGAACATTCCCCTTCTTAGGGGTTCACGGCAGTCGACGGTCACCTTGATCTTTAGTTCATTTTCATTGGCCACCAAATCAGACATATGCTCAAAGGAGTTCCCAATACAGTGGCCAATATAGCTTTTCTCGACAATGTATGGCACGCTAGACACACGCAACCATAGTGGCATTTTAACGAGCATGAGGTGGGCTATGTCTATCTCTTCCTTCAAGTCCGCCATCAAGACAAGATTCCACTCGAAAATCCAAGGACATCCCTGCAATACACGGTTCTTCTCCTCCAAATCCTCCAAGGCTATCTGATACAAATTTTGTCCCAGTTCAGTAAATTGACAAGCCTTCTGAATTATCCATAGTCGTTTCATCATTGAACGGAATTGCTCTTTGTTATAAGACTTCGATGTCCAGATAGAGCAGATTATCTTCTCGCCCTTCCCTGGCACGATCTTCTTAATGGCTTCCCCGGAGATAGCCATGGTTTGAAGCTCGGCACCAAGAAGCTCTCCCAAGTTCTGATCTATCACGATATTTTGTCTCCAATCGCTGTTTTCCATTTTCACTGGAAGGAAATGCTAACACCCCGCAGCACCAACCTACGTCTTCTTCAATCTCTTCTGAACCATCGCCCACCGTTTTCCCCTCCGACCACTCCCACCCAGACCCGAGTGCGACAGAATCGCCAGTCGGTGTCTATAGGGGGGAGACTCCCATTTACGATTCTCCAGGGCTTTATGGGAACTATCTCATTCGTAGAAGATCTTTTTACGTCTTTACAAATGCACAAAAAATTGTATCTAACAAAAATATAAAGATAAGTGAGTATATTTCGCCCCGCGCTATGACTCGAATGTGAGGTATATGACGTAAAGCGTCATGACTTAAATATTAGGTACATGACGCCACGCGCCATAACTTAAATGTGAGGTACATGACATCACGCATCATGACTTAAATGTGAGGTACATGATGCCACGCGCCATGACTTAAATGTAAGTTTACGCTTAGCACGTCGACCAACGATGACTTGGTTTGGGAACTAGTGAGGGGCCCGTTGGCTACACTAGTTACCCTACACAGCAAACTAAGTGCGCTCTTAGTTTCTGGATTTTACACAGTAGACCAGCGTGTCCCGCTTTCAACTTCTGTACTTGTACAAAAAATCAGCGTCTCTCGCATTCAGTCTCTGGATTGAAATTTGAGTGGTTTTACCAAAAAAATGGATTTAACCAAAATTTGAAAATATGTGTGGGTCAACTTGGACCATCTAAAAGGGGTTCGAGCCCAACTGCGCATATTGAAAAGAGTTTGGGCCTAACTGGGCTTGACTCAATCAATTTAGGCTCAATGGGCTTATTGGGGGATTTTGGGCCCAACTGGGCTTGTTGAAGAGTTTTGGGCCCATCTTGGGCTTGTTGAGGAGTTTGGAGCACAAGTGGCTTGTTGAAAAATTTTGGACCCAAGTGGGTTTGTAGGAGGATTTTTGAGTCGTCTTTGACTTACTAGAAGTTTTAGGCCTATTAAGGCTCGGGTTGAAGAATTTTGGGGCCTATTAAGACTCGGGTTGAACAAAGAGGTCATTCACTTTTTTTTTCATATATATATATATATAATGGAAAGGTACTTAGTCCCGTGTATCAACTTAACTCATTACTTGAGGAGTATTTACTTGCGGAGAAATATATAAATCATTTTATAATATACATATGTATATATATATATAATTTTTGAAAATCTCTAAGATATGTGTGTGTGTGTGTGTGTATATATATATATATTTTGGGGCCCGTGGGACAAATATATATTTTCTTTGAAGGCACGCGAGACATATATTTTTTGAAAAATAAAATATTCATTTTTAAAAGCCCGCGGGGCATATATATATTTTTAGAAAATGAAATATTCATTTTTGGAGGCCCGTGGGGTATATATATATTTTTAGAAAACAAAATATTCATTTTTGGAGGCTCGTGGGACATATATATATTTAGAAAATAAAATATTCATTTTTGGAGACCCATGGGACACATATATATTTTTTGAAAATAAAATATTCATTTTTGTATGCCCGCAGGACATCTATACAATTTTAGAAAATAAAATATTCATTTTTTAGGGTCTTTTAATATATATATGATTGGGATGAAAATTGGTATGCTAATAGAATACATTATTCTAAATACAATGGGTGGAGTAGATCATGATTTCATGATCATGTGGGCCCCATTTTGGGGCCACTACACGGCTGTTCTGGTGCAGTGACGCAGCACCGGAACAGCTCCCTATATATATAATATTATATTATCTTAGGATCCTCGGGCCACCTTCCCCCCTTTTTTTTAAGCGTCCCCCATTCTCTTTTTTTTGAAGAGGACAGTAGGTACGATCCCCCTTTTTTTCTTATTTTTTTCTGTTTATTTGCAGAGAAAGGAGAGCCCGGTCTCCCGTTCGTGCAGGATCGAATTACAGATCTTAGGATTCCGAGCCTTAATATATATATATGGCGTGCCCGTGAGATGCCGGGTTCTCGGGCCTTCATATATATATATATATCATTACATATTATATATATATATATATATGTGGCAAGCCTGTGAGATCCCGAGACCCTGAGCCCTTTATATGTATTGTTATATATATTTTTATCATAAAAAAATACATAGCTTTATGTATATGTATGTGTGTATATGTGTGTGTATATATATATACGGCGGCCCTTGAGATCCCGGGACCCCGAGCCCTTTTATATATATATTGTTATATATATTTTCTTATCATAAAAATAGATAGCTTTATATATATATATATATATTATATGACACACCCGGTGTGCTGGGAAAATGGTTTTTGAAAACAATATATATGTATATGTGCATATATATTTTCATATAAAGAAAAATACTTAACCCGCGTGTCAATTCAACCCTCAAGTTGGGGAGTATCCACGTTGGGAAAAGTAGTTTTTGAAAATAGTATATATGTATATATATAGTTTTATATATAGAAAATACACACACACATATATATTTTTATTTTATTTTTAATGAGAGAAAAAAAATACTTAACCCGTGTGTCATTCAACTCGCCAGTCGGGGAGTTTCCACATTGGGAAAAGTAGTTTTTGAAAATAATATGTATACATGTATATATATTTTTATATATAAAAAATACACACACATATATATATTTTTTATTTTATTTTTAAAGGAGAAAAATACTTAACCCGTGTGTCAATTCAACCGCTAGTTGGGGAGTATCCACGTTGGGAAAAACTTTTTTTGAAAATAATATGTATATATGTATATATATTTTTATATATAGAAAATACACGCACATATATATATTATATTATTTTTAAAGGAGAAAAATACTTAATCCGTGTGTCAATTCAACCCGTCAGTTGGAGAGTATCCACGTTGGGAAAAGTTTTTTTTTTGAAAAATAACATATATGTATATATATATTTAATAAGAAAGAAACTCTCTTTTTTTTTTCCTAAAAGAAAGAAAGAAAATATATATATATATACACACACGCGATAACTCACGTTCTCTTTTCTTTCAGCGTGGGAGAGATCTCGTCCCGGTTGCCTTGGAGTTGTCCCTCGTCGTCTTCATGTTGCGGTCTTATTTATAGGTCCGGGGGTGCAATTTCGCGGGTAAGAAATCATTCCCGCGGAACTCATTGCGCACTGCTAGTTGCGTGGCAAAATTACAGTTCAGTGGCAACGACAGTTCCGACCATGGCAGCTTTCATGCTGAAATTCCGCGTCAAGAGAGATCGCTTGTGCTTGGTTACATGACTTGAATTGCAAGCAACTTAGAAACCGTGCCTTGGCATGCACTGTCTTATCATAGCAGCTGTTGTCCATGCCTTTAGTTTCGTCAGGCCTCTTTTTTTTTTTAACTGGAGCCTCTATCCCCGCTACAGCAGCAAAAGTGTGGCAGCTTAACTCAGCCGGAGCTCTTGCAGCAAATGATCACGGGAACAGGTTTGAAAGCCTTAGGGCCATTTCTTATGCCCCTCTTATGTCGCGAAACCTTTTTCTTGGGGACGGCCATCAGCTACAAGGCGCCCACACCAAAATAATGCAAATGGGAAGTAGATTCATTCATGTTCTGCTCAAACCGGCCTTTAAGTTCCATCTCTTACTCAGATTTTTTTTTAGCCTTTCCAATGTACCATTCCTTATCATCGAATTTCTTCTCATTAAGACCCTCAACAGCTTTCCCATTTATCTCAGATGGTAACTTTGGTGTGAAGTAAAGAACCAAGTAATGGAGCAGTAGTGGTTGTTGCCAGAGGTGTGGATGAAGATGTTGCTGCATGAGCTTTTGCAGTCAGATTAAACCCAGAGAAGGCATTGGTACTACTGGAAGAAGTGGCTGCGGATGTAAATGTGAATGATAAGGCTGCTCCGGTGGTTGCTATTTTGAGCAAAGCTTGCTCGTTCCCATTTCATTCTGCTTCAATTTCGATTTCATGTCTAAGACTCTATCTTGCACGGGCTTACAAGAGGTCTTCCAATCTCCTTTCTAATTGCACTCGAGATTTTCCACAGGCCGCAGGATTCGGTCCTAAGTTGGGAGGTTTTGGCAAATGACACGCTAATTCAGAAAAATGCCCATCTGAGCTTTGACAGTCACCATTTAATTCCTGTGACTGGCCACACTTAACAAATTGCGGTCTTCGCAACCCTTGCAGCAGGATTTTATCTCGATGATGCCTATCTCCACTACTAGCAGCATTGATATCACAATGTTATCTCTTCCTTCCCAAAATGCATGTGTCACCGAGTCCATGCAAATTGTTCCCGCCATGATCTAATCTTGTGAATTCATTGGAGACAAGCTCGGCGGAATTGTTATTTAAAACAGCAAATTTTTTTTTTTAACTACCTTTGTAGTGTTTCCACCATCAGGCACAAGAGGCCTCGATCCCAGTGTTTCATGACCTTCCTTTGTTTCAACACTCCTTATATATATTTATATATTTATATGTATTTCAACGAGTTTTTTTTCTTTTTTTTACATATATGGCATGATTTGATTTTACCACCCCACCGCATATTTTTAGGATCCTAGTTTTCCTTCACGAACCTTAGTTTTCAAAAGTTTCTATTTGTTAGCTTTTAATTTTCTGGTTGAATGCTTTCTATGATTAATTACTTGGCTCGGGTTTTCTCTTAGTAGTATCCTGACACTTTTGAGAGCTGCATCTATAGTTCTTTTATACTGCCGGTGGTGAGAGTTTTTTTTGGCAATCATTTTTCCTTTTGTTGTAATTTTTCTTTTTTTCTTTTTTTCTTTCTTTCCCTTTTTTTTTGCAATTAATTTTCCTTTTGTAATTTTTCTTTTTTTTTTTTTTACAGAAAAATTATATCAATCATATACTCGTAGTAATCCCATAGTTAAAAATTTACTTCATCAAAGTTAAATACAATGAATGCATTGAATTTTTCATTGAAAATCACAATCTTAGATTTTGAAGAGGTAGTATGAATCCGCTTCTATATAACCTGGATACATAGAAGCAGTCAAGCGGAGCCCATATATATACAAAGAAATTTTCAGGTATAGCGCCACTACAAAGTAATTACAACGCAATGACATCAAAATAGGCCCCATATGATGATAAAATTATAATCTACTCTATCAATTATATTTAGAATAATGTAATCTATTACAATATCAATTTTTATATCAATCGAATATTTGTATGAATCCCATCTGAAAATGGTACAAATTCAACGTAAAATAATTTGATGTAAATAACAACTTTAAGTGATTTTTTCAACATGCGTACCATTTTCTATAAAATTTATATATGGATAAATGATTGTATAAAGTTTCATTGCATTCTAATATATGTGGAGCTCAAAAATGGGCAAATGTACTGCTGTTTCTAGCTCCTATATATATCTGAGTCTGACTTCTATACATCCAGATGTACCAATTCACTTTGGTGCTCCCGTCTAGTTTAGGTTTTATTTTAATGATTTTGTTAAATCTAATCAATCCATTGTATTTAGTACCATTTGTTTTATTTAGATACCACAACTTATATCAATTGGATGTATGTGTATCTCACTTCTTCTAACATACATAAAATTATATACAAATTTAGAAAATCACTTGAATAAATATATCAAAGTTTTAGAATATTATAAAATCATTAATCTAAGTAGAATGAATATTGTATAATTCTTAGATATTAAATTGAGATGTCATGAGTCCTTATAATAAAGAAATTATTTTTTAATGACTTTAAAGTCACTCTCAATTGCTTGTTAATTTTGAGAATGATGCAAGTTATGAATTGAGATAATTTTTGGTATCTAAATAAAATAAATAGTGTCAAATACAATAGATTGATTAGATTTAACAAAATCATCAAAATAGGGCTTAAACTAGATGAGAGTACCAAAATAAATTCATACATTTGGATGTATAGAAGCCGAACTCTCTCTCTCTCTCTCTATATATATATACATATATATATAGACTAAGTTACATAGAAGTGGACCCATGGAATTCCCTTTAAAATTTAAGATTTTAATCATTGATGGAAAAGCTTATCAACTCATTCTAAGAGATCAAGTTTCATCCCAATCAAATATGTTTATGGGTCACATTTGTTAAAAAATATATATTTATGTGTAAATTATGAAAAATGTTAAAATATCAATTTTGAAGTAATATTTTTGACATCTAAATCATCCAAAATATCATAAATAATTCTATAAGCTATTATTATATCATAATATATGTGTAAATAAATCTAACCATTTTTCATAATTTACACATAAATTTATATATTTTTGAAAAATGTAGCCCATAAACGTACTTGATTGAGATGAAACTTGATCTCCTAGATAAACAAATGATGTTAAATACAATGAATGAATTGGATTTTCCATTAAGGATCAAGATTTTAGATTTTGAATGAGTTACATGGGTCCACTTCTATGTTTATGTGTGTGTCTATATATTTGAGGGTATACATATGATCAATATTTTTAATTTGTTGATTGGTAGATGCCCATGAATTGAATTGCTCCATAGCAAAGATCAAGGCTTTTTAGAGATACTGAAAGCCCAGTCTCCAACCCTAATTTTTTTTTCGGGGTCGATTAAATTGGATGGACTGTTTATCAAGAATATTACATTTTTCTCACAAAGTGAAAAGTGACAGAAGTATTTTATTTTTATTTTAAAAAGTTTGTTATGCATTTATTTTTTTAATTAAAGAGTTTTGTACTTGTTAGAAAAAGGAATCAGCGAATCGATTCGAGTACCAGATAATTACTTCTATGTGAATGACTGAGTTTGACCCATCACTTATGTGGCAGTTAATGAAATTTAAGGATGATTCTAGTCCATTCTAGTGCTATAGGAAAAATTATCTCCAAAATCAGACTAGTTGAGAAATTATATTAGCTTATGAACTTCGTACCCTACGCAGAACTTCCTTGTCAGATTTCTTATCTCATTAAAAATTAATTTTTTTTTCAATCAAAAAGTGAGAAATGTGAGGTATACATTGAAACGGTTCAAATGGATTTCACAAGGTCCTCCAAATTAACTACGAGGTTATGAGAAAATTAAAATTAACGGTTACGTCCACTCCATAATTAGGGTAGCTTCAACACATACTTACATGAAGGTATTTCTCAAAAAAACAAAAAACAAAAAACGAAGGTAGCATTTCTTGCTACGTATGGCATAAATTTGATTTCATATGCACTACTATTTCGGCTTATGCATTTTAGAGTGCTTTTTGCTTTGCTTTTTATAGCAAATTAACATATCAAAATAGGTTTGAAGTGCATGTTAGATAAGCATGGAAATATAGCTTTTCGGAATCACGTATTTAATTTTTCGCTAGCAAAAACAATTTACACACAACAGCACCAAATAAGGCCTTAATGTTTTCCTTGACATTTTGTTATAATAATATTAAGTTGTGCTGCATTTATTATAATATGCAGTCAAATTTTAGTACAGTTGAAAAACATGGTGCAAAATTTGTTTTAATGAGTTAATTAGTTTTTTTTATTGTGATTGTGAGTTTATTACGTTTTTTATATAAAGGAAATTGAAATAATTGCAAATAGTAATAAGAAATAAATGGGATTATTAGCAATAGTTAAAGTATCCTATGTATCAATCTTTTTTTTTTTTGACAGAAAGTGTTTGTCTATATACTCAAAAGAATCAATATAAAGAAGAATTTGAATGAACCAAGGTGGGCTTCTCCACCAACATTTACAAAAAGCAACATCCTTTGATGCCATATAAGCTAAAGTATGGGCAACTTTGTTGCCTGCCCTTAGAACATGATGGCAAGTGAGATCTTCAATGTTCGATGTGAGCTCATTGATCTTTTGGATTTGGGCACCGACTGGTAGAGCAATCGATCTATTCTTCTTCAAAAAGCTAATTAAAATCAAGAAGTCACTATCCATAGCCAGCTTTTTCGCCCTCATTTCAACACTCCATGGTAGACCCTGAAGAAGCACCATTGCTTCCATTTCCAATGGGCTTTGGTGCCCCAAATTTTCCAAGTTGTTGCCACTAAAAACCGGCCTTCGCTATCTTGTAGGATAGCCTATAGTCCCATATGCTTCTCCTAGAAATTGCACCTCCCATCCACATTCATATTCAGGGTGTGTTTGACAATGACTATAAAATGTCATCTTAAAATTTTTCAATCTAAAAATTTTCACTCTCCATAACTACTATATTTTTAAATCATTTTTTCAAACTTTTTTATATAACTATCCAACTTTTCTATGGTTTATACATACCTATCTATACAACTAACCTATCTATTTTAACTTTATTCTCTTTATTCTTTGTCATTACCCTTATTATATCACATCATTTGATAACTTTTACTCTCCAAAATTTTTTATTAAAAGTTTTATCCATTTCCAAACACACCCTTATAGTGCATATACTTGGTTTTTTCCACCACGCAGACAAATCGGTTTCCCAAAAATTTGATCCAAACAATGTAGTTGCACTTTGGTGAATTGCAAGTAGTCTTGGCACCATGTTGTCACTTCACCATCCTTCTGATTATCCATTAAATCGCCCCAAATATCTCTAACCTCAATTATTCTTCTTCTTTGTTCAGAAATGTAGTCATAGAACATAAAGAGATGCTTTAGATTTTCACTTTGCTTGTTGTAGAACGTGCAACTAGGGTTGATGGAGAGTCCACGTTTGATTAGGTTCTCCTCAGATGATTTTACATTGACAAACAACCTCCAACCAAAGATCTTTATCTTTTTAGGCAACTCGATTCGCCATACAGTTAAGAAAGTTTTCCTGTCGTGTTCCTTCTATCTTTTAATCCTTTCATCAACTCTATTTGCGGCATAGAGAAAGTTAGATTTGATAAAGTGGTAAGATGACCTCACTTTGATGATTCCATCTGGTTTTGCATCCTAGTACCAGCTGTTCATAACATTTCATTATTGGATGTGCATCGCCTTGATTTGTAGCCAACCCTTTGTTGGTCCTGAGTTAACGGCAAAACCCAAGAGGGGAGGGGTGAATTGAGTTCTTAAAAATTCTTCGGTAAATTAAAACTTAACCCCTTGAGAGTTTAATCCCCTTGAATAAAACT